>VZSF01000006.1:47840-95562 GCA_013398295.1 Chionis minor | reverse complement strand
AACTCCTGCATCCAGATCATTAACACATGTATTCAACAGAACTGGTCCTAGAATTGGACGCTGAGGAGCACCACTGGCGACTGGTTACCAGCCAGACGTAGCCTCATTCACTATAGCCCTTTGAGCCCTGCCCTTCAGCTAGTTCTTCATCCAGCACACCATGAACCCGCTTATCTCACAGTTGAACAACTTGTCCAGAAGGACGCTGTGAGGGACAATATCAGTAGCCTTACTAAAATCCAGAACTACATCCGCCACCTTCCCTTCATCCACTAGATGGGTGACATTGTCATAGAAGCATATCAGAAAATGAGACTTTCCCTTAGTGAATTCACATTGACTGTGCTAGGTGATTGGATTATTCTTTAAATGCCTTTCAGTAGCACCAGTATGATCTCCATAATTTTTTCAGGAACTGAGGTAAGGCTAACAGATCTGTAGTTCCCTGGGTCTTCCCTTACACCCGTGTAAAGTGGAATAACATTGGCTATCTTCAGTGAGCAGGGACCTCCCCAGACTCCCAGGACCAGGTCACACTGAATGGCAGCACAGCCTTCGGGTGCGTCAGTCACTGCTCCCAGTTTTGTGTCATTGGCAAGCTTTCTGGGGGTGTACTCTGTCCCCTCATCTAGGTGATTGATGAATATGTTGAACAAGACTGGACCCAGTACTGACCCCTGGGGAACACCACTAGTTGCAGGCCTCCAGCAAGACTCCGCCACTTAATCACAGCCCCTCTGAGCTCTGCCTTTCAACCAGTTCTCAATCGACCTCACTGTCTGCTCAGCTAACCCACATTTCCTGAGCTTACCTATGAGGATATTATGGGAGACTGCGTCAAAAGCCTTNGATGAATATGTTGAACAAGACTGGACCCAGTACTGACCCCTGGGGAACACCACTAGTTGCAGGCCTCCAGCAAGACTCCGCCACTTAATCACAGCCCCTCTGAGCTCTGCCTTTCAACCAGTTCTCAATCGACCTCACTGTCTGCTCAGCTAACCCACATTTCCTGAGCTTACCTATGAGGATATTATGGGAGACTGCGTCAAAAGCCTTGCTGAACTTGAGGTGGACAACATCCACTGCTCTTCCTTCATCTACCCAACCAGTCATGCCCTCATAGAAGGCTATTAGATTGGTCAAGCAGGATTTCCCCTTGGCGAATCCATGTTGACCACTCCCAGTAACCTTCTTTCCCTCTACATGCTTGGAGATGATATCCAGAATGAGCTGTTCCATCACTTTCCAGACATGAAGGTGAGGCTGTCTGGTCTGTAATTTCCTGGGTTGTCCTTCTTGCCATTTTTGAAGACTGGAGTGACACCGGCTTTCTTCCAGTCCTCAGGCACCTCTCCTGTGNGCGTCAGTCACTGCTCCCAGTTTTGTGTCATTGGCAAGCTTTCTGGGGGTGTACTCTGTCCCCTCATCTAGGTGATTGATGAATATGTTGAACAAGACTGGACCCAGTACTGACCCCTGGGGAACACCACTAGTTGCAGGCCTCCAGCAAGACTCCGCCACTTAATCACAGCCCCTCTGAGCTCTGCCTTTCAACCAGTTCTCAATCGACCTCACTGTCTGCTCAGCTAACCCACATTTCCTGAGCTTACCTATGAGGATATTATGGGAGACTGCGTCAAAAGCCTTGCTGAACTTGAGGTGGACAACATCCACTGCTCTTCCTTCATCTACCCAACCAGTCATGCCCTCATAGAAGGCTATTAGATTGGTCAAGCAGGATTTCCCCTTGGCGAATCCATGTTGACCACTCCCAGTAACCTTCTTTCCCTCTACATGCTTGGAGATGATATCCAGAATGAGCTGTTCCATCACTTTCCAGACATGAAGGTGAGGCTGTCTGGTCTGTAATTTCCTGGGTTGTCCTTCTTGCCATTTTTGAAGACTGGAGTGACACCGGCTTTCTTCCAGTCCTCAGGCACCTCTCCTGTGCTCCATGACCTTTCAAACATGGGAGAGAGTGACTTCACAATAACATCTGCCAGCTCCCTGAGTGTTCATGGGTGCATTCCATCAGGACACGTGGATTTGTGGGTATTGAGTTTCCCTAGCCTGATCGTCCTTGACCAAGGGATAGTCTTCCTTTCTCCAGACTCTCTCTCTCACCTTGAGGGTCTGGGATTCCTGAGGGATAGCCTTAGCCGTGAAGACTGAAGCAAAGAAGGCATTCAGTAACTCCACCTTCCCTGCCTCCTCCGTCACCAGAGCACCCACCTCATGCAGCAGCAGACCCACATTTTCCCTCATGTTCCTTTTACTACTTATGTACTTGAAGAAGCCCTTCTTGTTGCCCTTGACATTGTCAAGATTAATTCCAAGTGCACCTTAACCTTCCTTGATGCATCCCTGCATACTCTGACAACATTCCTGTATTCCTTCCAAATGGCCAGTCTCTTTTAGCACATTCTGTAAACTTTCATTTGAGTTTTTCCAGAAGCTTCTTGCTCATCCATGCAAGTCTCCTGCCTCCTTTGCTTGATTTCTTGTAGGGATGCACCAATCTTGACGTTGAAGGGAGTGGTGCTTGAACATTAATCAGCTCTCTTGGACCTCTCTACCTTCTAGAGCCTTAACCCATGGGATTCCTCCAAGTATGTCGTCAAAGAGGCCAAAATCCTCTCTCCTGAATCCAGGGTTCTAATTCTACTTTTTGCCCTGCTGCTTCTATGCAGGATCCTGAACTCCACCATCTCATGGTCACTGCAGCCAAGGCTACCCACGACGTTCACATCCCCAGCTAGTCTTCTTTCTCTGCTAGCACAAGGTCCAGCAGCACACCTCTCTTTGTTGGCTCCTCCACCACCTGTGTCAAAAAGTTATCATCAGTGCTCTGTGGAAGCCTCCTGGACTGCAAGCCCAGCAAATATCAGGGTGGTTGAAGTCCCCTGTGAGAACCAGGGCCTTTGATCGTGAGGCTATTTCCAGCTGTCTGTAGAAGGCCTCATCGACTTCCTCTTCCTGATCTGGTGGTCTGTATATATCTATGACAATATCCTAATTTGCATTAATAGCCGTGGTGAGGCAATGTGTTACAACTGTTGGGTTCAAGGAATAGCTTCTTTAAATCAACAACTGAAAAGGTGATGAAGCTATTATTGGCATAGAGATCATTGTGTCTTCCTTTAATTGTAGTCTGCGTGTGGCCGTGGTGGATCATTTAAATACTCTCTCATCCTTCACACGAAGGATAAATAAAAATTGTCCAAGGAATATAGTCTTAACATTAAATACTGGTTTTGAAGCAGTTATAAAGACCAGATTGGTACCTGCTGAGATGTTAGATCTTGGATTTGGGAAATTTGTGAGTAGTGTGTGCAGGAGTAGGTAACGTATTTACTGTTGTAACAGTGTAAGCAGTATGGTTCCCTGAATTGACTAGATAAGAAAGGGAATAGTTGTCTTTATTAGTTCATAAATAGTAGTTTTCATAAAGCACATTTGAAATCTTAACGCATTTCATACTTAATCAAAAGCAGCAAAAGACCTAAGTGCCCTTTAAACCTGTAAATAATAGATTAGAAATGTTCTTTTTCCTTTCAGTGCTGTTGCTGCATAAAATTTCCTGCTGCCCGCTCATTCAAAATTCTTTGTGTGCGCTACCCAGTAATAATACCATGACTTAATAAGGGTAGCAGCAGATTGTGCACAGACCAATACAGGAAATTTCTCTGAATATTGCAATACCTTTACAATTTGTGCTTTCTGCTAGTGTGGGTATTGGGGCCTAAGGTTATAAACCTGTGTCCAAAGCAAGCGTCGTCTGTTACTTGTTTAAGTAACTGTATTCATTCATCTATTTAGGAGCCTGAAATAAGCGTGGAATTTGATGATACTAGACCTCTTTTCTTTGTGTGCGCATGTGATTTGTAGGTCACCTGAACTACTGTGTGTTTATTCAGTTTGAAACAACCAACCTAATATTGACTTGTCATTCACGTGTAAAAAATATCAGCATTCCTGATTCAGTGCTGGAGAGAGGTATAGTTATCCTTTTATTCTGAAGTTGGCTGATTGGAATATGGGGGTGCTGGTGGAGAGATAGGGGCATTGAGACATGTTTGGACAGAAAAGTTTGCAAATGTTGTTGTCTTGCGTTAAGATTTTGGTTTCTGTTAAGCAGACAAAGGATCTTTTAAGTGTCTGATTTTATCTTAGCGATGCTCTTACTGTGTCCCTGCTCCAATGAGAGAGGTCACAGAAGGAGATTCTGGGGTAGTTAGAATGCCTTGTTAACTTTGCATTGCCCTCAAGTAGCATGAATATTACTAGGTGTGGTGAGCCTTCACAGGCAAAGGCAATTTTGGCAGTTTAGGTCCAGAGCAGACCGCAGTACCTGTGATCGTACTTAGGTTAAGGTGCGATCTTCTCCGCAGCTGTATGGAAGTGAACTCTTTCAGTTACAGCTGGTTTGGAATTCAAGTACAGTGCATGATGTTACAGGATATTCAAGGCTGATGCAGAACAGCAAAGGAAGGTGAAATGCTGTTGTGGGTGGATACATTGGCTATTGAGAATTGTTTTTTACATTTGCCAATACTTCTAATTAACTTTACTTTTGTCTTCACTGCATGCCCCATTTACCATGCAGCTGCTTGCTTACCCTCCGTTACCCCCAGAACGTTGGGAAGAAGAGGGAGAGAGGGAGGGGGAAGGGAAAAGAAAAAAACTCATGGGTTGAGATAAAGACAGTTTAATAAAACAATAACAGAAAAGGAAAATAACAACAATAATAATAATGACAGGAGTCACTCTCACCACCCAGTGAACTGGCACCATCCTGAGCAGTGATTGTGAGTACCTGTCTCCCAGCAAATCCCCATTTGTGTACCAAGCATGATGTCTATCGTATGGAATATTCCATTGGCCATTCCATTGTTCTGTCTAGGCTCCTTCTCAGCTTCTATGGGAAGCTGAAAAAAGTCCTTGAAAAACAGAACCAGCACCTGACAACAACTAAAGCAATATGCATTACTGAGATTCCCTTCATACCAAATCTGAAACACAGCAACCACGAGAAAGAAAATTAGTTCTGTCCCAGACGAAACCAGGACACCTCTTCTTCAACTAGATGCTGACCTCAAAAGTATTCAGTCTGTCAGACATGGCAGGGCTGTAATTCAGGCCTCACACAGGCCTAGTTGCCAAAGCTTTAAGTACCACTAGATATAATTCAGACTTGTACTGATGGGCGATGGGAAGCAAAGGACAATACTGAGTAGGATTTACAGCTTTTTCTGAAGTGAAAATGTACTGCTAGTCTTAAATTTATGTTAAGAAAAACCATTTATTCATCTTACAGTATTGTGTTATACACACCCCATTCTAAATGCAGGGGAAATTAAAGTAATCATAGTTTTGTCATAGGATGAATGTACCTATATTGCAGTATAAAACCCCCAAGTGCTTTCTTTCTGTGAGTGTTATGTCCATACTATCTTGAGTTGCATCATATCTTAAAGCAGATGCATTTTTAGCAGAAGAGCCTTCAGTGATATGACAGAGCTGTGTGGTGCTGGTTCTCTTTTGTTCAACCAACGTTAAGTCTTAAGTGCTGTTCTAAACACGCTGTTCTAGCTTACTTAATGTTCTCAAGAAGCCTCCAGTAAGCTACTGCTGTTTATAAAAAGATTTTGATAGACTTATTTTCAAA
Source organism: Chionis minor (assembly GCA_013398295.1). Lineage (NCBI taxonomy): Eukaryota > Metazoa > Chordata > Aves > Charadriiformes > Chionidae > Chionis > Chionis minor. Next base: position 89,891 of record VZSF01000006.1, on the reverse strand, counting down.
CCAGTGAGATCCCACTCTCAAAGGAGGTATGCCAACATTAGAAATGCAATAAGGGGCTCTGGGTTTGTTAACATGGGCTGCATGCCAGTATTGCAGTTGACTAATGATGGAGACACAGAGGAGGTGGTGGTAATTGGGGAGAAAAGGTGCCTCACTAATCAGAGGAGCCTTTGTCATTTTTATGAGGGAAGTCTGCCAACTAGGTGAAATTTGCAGCAGTCTCATGTCTCTAGGAACTGAGCACTTGGGGAAGCTTTTCTGTTAATGGTATAGTTACGTCCTTCGTAGCTGTAACCTCAAAATGGATTGGCGGTTGTAGGCTTAAAACTGGGGTGTTAAATTACATGTAAAATTTAGTCTGCCACTAAAATGCCACAATGGTAGGTTAAAGTGAGGTTGTATTATTGATACTAGAAAAGCAAAGTAATAGCCTAAGGCAGGAAATGTAGAATGTTTTAAGAATCGAATATAATTTTCCATACTAGTGAAATTTCTTTCCTTTTGTTGAGAACTTGCCAGGTTTAGCATTTTCTCTGTTTAACATCTTACCCTCAGAAAGTTTGCTGATGACACAAAACTAAGAGGAGTGGCTGATACAGCAGGGGGTTGCGCTGGCATCCAGAGGGACCTCAGTGGGCTGGAGAAATGGACTGACAGGAACGTCATGAAGTTCAGCAAGGGCAAGTGCCAAGTCCTGCCCCTGGGGAGGAACAGCCCCTTGCACCAATATATGTTGGTGCTCATCCAACTGGAAAGCAGCTTGGCAGAAGAGGACCTAGGGGGTCCCGGTGGCCACCCAAGTTGACCATGAGTCAGCAGTGTGACCTGGCAGCAAAGATGGCAAATGGCATCCTGGGCTGCATTAGGCAAAGTATTGCCAGCAGGTCAAGGGAGGTGATCCTTCCTCTCTAACTCAGCACTGGTGGCGCCACACCTGGAGTCCTGTGGCCAGTTCTGGCCTCCCCAGTACAAGAGAGACTGGATGTGCTGGAGAGAGTCCAACAAAGGGCCACGAAGACGATGAAGGGCCTGAAGCATCTCTTCTATGAGGAAAGGCTGAGGGAGCTGGGGCTGCCTAGCCTAGAGAAGAGAAGGCTGAGGGGGGAACTTCCTAATGTATATAAATACCTGAAGGAAGCTTGGAAAGAGGACAGAGACGGGCTTTTTTTCAGTGGTGCCCAGTGGTGGCACCAGAGGCAACGGGCACAAACCAAAACACAGGAGGTTTCTTTCCCCTGAACATCAGGGAACACTTTTTTACTGTGAGGCTGACTGAGCCCTGGCACAGGTTGTCCAGGGAAGCTGTGGAGTCTCCATCCTTGGAGACAGTCAAAAGCTGTCTAGACAGCGTCCTGAGTGACTGGCTGTAGGTGGCCCTGCTTGAGTGGGACTGGATCCAGATGACCTCCAGAGGTCCCTTCCAGCCTCACCCATTCTTTGATTCTGTGATTTTGACAGGGAAAATGCTAGTAATTGGTACTTTTTCAGGCATACTTAATGTTTCAAGCTCAGTTCTTTTTGTCTTGCGTATTATCATTGTGAACCTGGCTGTTGACTAGACTTCAATATAGTGTTTTGTTAATGAAGAAAGCAGCATGGGCAACGAGCTGTCCGTTGTGTCCAGTTGAGTAAAGGGAAGTACATACTAAGCATTATTGTTAGAGGCACTCGCAGTTATGTTTCTATGTACAGTGAGGAAAACATTGCAGAATTTGATTTGATGTAAATCAGGTCTTGAGACTATCCGTGAAGATTAACAAAGTGGTAAGGGTGTACTGAAAACATGAGGTTATTGGTCTTAGAGGAGACTTATTGATAGTATATGGTTTAGCCACCTAGTAGCAATCAGTATTTTTTGTTTGTAATGGCAATGACTCAAGGATGTTTTTAGAAACAAGGAAGAGGAAGGGAAACTCAAAATTGCTACGAACTGTCTTTTTCAGGCCTTCTGTAGTTAAGCTATGGCATATGTTACTAGGAACTGCTGAAATTTAACAATCCTAGAGAGGATTGCACATTTGTATGCCTTCAGGCCTCTCTTTGGATTCTTAGTGAATTGCATTACAAACAATGTTTCTTTCACAAAATTGTAATATTAGGAAATAATAATTTTCATTAAGCTTACAAAAAGATATGTTCAATCTAAATTGGAATTTTATGCATGTGGTCAGCGGCAGGCTCTAGAAAAAGCAGAATTGAAGTCACTTCTGAAGTACAACTTACTGTAGTGCAATGTTTAATTTCACCATTTTATGCTGTTTGTTGTCAAGTGTGTTTAGGAAGAAAAAAGCTCACTTTTTTTTTTTTTTAAATTATTAATGTTTTGTTGTTACTTTGCCCAGGTTCCATTAACACACCTGAAATCTCATCTGACCAGTTACTCAGTAGTGCCTCTTCCTAGGTTAGGATCTGAAGAAGAAGCAGATTCTAGCACCTTTTTCAGTTTTTGTGGAATTAGGTCATACTTGTTTCAATCTTCGTATCCCTGAAAGAAAAACTGCAAAACTGTGGGTTTTGCTACTCTGCTACTAAAAGAATAATCTATGAAACTGTGAGAAATCTGTCAGTTAGGTCTCAACAAATACAGTTTCCTTAATGCTAAAATGTTCAAATGTTCTTATAGAGTTCAAGAAATAAGTCTTAATTAGTGGCATTTTTTTAATTCAAGGTATCTGTATTTTTAAAATTATTTTAAGAGTAGCATAAATTTTGTGCTAAGCTAGGATGAAAATCACTTATTTAAATGAAAAAAACCTCCAAGAAAGATGTTTAAGAAAGTGTAATTTCTGAGGAAGCTAGTAGTTTGAATAGAGACAAAATAGGTTTAGTCCTGATCTTAACTCTACATCAAAATAGCACTTTCAGAATACTAATACTAAAAAAAAGGTGTTCTTTGCATCTAGGAAGAGAGTTCTCGATGTTCGACATCCTAAATGGAGATGGAATAGCATCAGCGCAGCAGCGTTAATGTGTGTGTTGGTTATTAGTATGGAGGTGCACTAGAGATCAGGGTTTTCGTTTTTTCTTAGGCTTAGGTGCACATGAATAACAATTCATTTTTGTTTTTAAATTAAATCAGTCAGTGTGATGAAATGCAAGGCTTACAAGGAACCTTTTATGTGCTTCCACTATATATACCTTTTATGCACTATGTATCTTATATGGAAATGGACTGTGTTTTCCTGAAAGTGTATTATTTGGGCAGTAATTGGCGCAGATACCTCATTAAGTTTCTTACTGCATGACTTACTCCACGAGTATCTTAAGGTGGAAAATGAAATATCTTACAATCTTAAGTCATCTGAAGTCATCACCTGGCAAAATAGATAGCATTATATCAGTGTTACATTTTCTTGGTTAACATGTTAACATGCAAAAAAAAAAAAACAAACCAACTTTCTACCGTCAATTTACTTTTTTACAAAAAACACCTCAGGGCTTTTTTACTAGAAAAGGCCAATAGCTGGAAATGAAAAAGGACACAAAGAAAGTGTTTTACGAAAGAGAATTCATTACTTGTTTCTTAATTGCTCCTAATTCTTTGTCATTCTTGGGCTGATATATCACAGGAGATACAGACATTCTATGAGTGTTTCTATATGAAAGTAACTAAAAAGTGAGGGTTCTGCTATATTAGATTTAATAGTTACAACACAAATTCTCGTCTGAGCTTTTTTTGTGACACAGCCTTGCTCATATACAGACCTGTATTGTATAGCTATTTAAGTTAGACAAACCCTTGTGGTTTTGGGACTGGAGAACAGTGTTTTTCTAAGTGGACACCGATACTTCATTAATTATTGATCAGCAATTTCTGCCTCCTAGCTAGCTTCTCACTTAATAATTTTAAGTGTGCTGCCAGCTTTTTTTCGCTTCAGAAGCCTGTATTTCTTTTTCTATATAAAACCGCTGCTAACTTCCTTGTTGAAGGTCTTTGTGCAGTTCAGAAAAGGTTTTTAATTGTTTCTTGAATATTCTGGGTTTTGACAAGGGGAATAAAAATTACCAACAGAAATATGAAATTAACCTAGTTATTTTAATAACTATTATGGAGTAGTGATGGCTAACACTCTCTGTTCTGAGAGAGCGTAGAGTTCTTGAAAGTTAGAAGTCAAGAAAAAAGCCTTAATTAGGGGGTTTTTTACTTCAAGATATTTGTATTTTAAAAATTATTTTAAGAGTTTCTTAAATGTGCTAAGCTAGCTTGAAAATCACTTCTTTAAATGAGAAAAAAAATCTGCAAGAAATATGTTTCAGAACAATGTGTGCTTGTGTTTTGACACAACTTGGAGAAATGTAAATGTTCAGGCTGGAATTTTCCTGGCTAAGTATCTTCCTAGAATTACACTTTTTTTTTAAAGCTGTACTACAGCTTAATAGATCTTGTGGGGTAGAACTGGACAGGGAGATTTTCGTAATTCTTTGATGCCTCAGTGTTTTTGAGTGGAGAATTTGCAAAGGAGAAAAAGATTTTTAAATGGTACACTTTCAGAATCACAGCTCTGAGTGTACAGAGCAGTATCAAATGTTGATACCATGAAGGCAGCTGCGGTCTTAGTCTTTCTGTCCAGATTGCAAAGTAGCGGGGGCAAAACATGTACTTGTTTTGGAAAAACATACTTTTGCTTAGTGAAAGGAGCTTTGTGTACCAGGCAGGAATGTGGACAAGGCTAATTTTTGCTGTGGCCTTTGCTCTGGGACGAATTCTGCAAGATTGTGAGCCAGTGTGGCACCTCACCCCTCAGAAGGTCAGGTTGACATGGAATTGGGGCTTAGTGTGGAGAAAGATACATGGTCACAGCTCACTGCAGTCAGTCTTATCTAGGAGGTTTAATATCACAGTGGTATTTCATAATATATGGCACTTGTTCTGATACCAATGCATCTATCAGGAAGGTTAGTGTTTCCCATCATTAGTGTCAGCAGGAATTAGAATAGGTGTTATTCAAAGATTTAAGTCAAATATATTTTACAAAAAATACTTTTCTCGTGCACTGTAATACAATGAAGAACAAAGAATTAATTCTCTGGATCTTGAGGTTATTTAGGTGGGATGTGGCAGATGAGGGAAAGTTAGTTATATACAGGGGTATAAAAGTTTTAAATAGAAGCAATCTTATTTGGGAGGAGGAAGCAAAGAACATGGGGAAATAGCGATATGTACGTAGGATTTTAAAGCAGGTAGGGAGAGAAAAAACACATTAGGTAAGGTGCTGGAAATGACCTTCTGTAGTTGACTAAAGCATACAGCTACAGAACCTGGAGCAGCACAGTTGAGTGCAACGTGTAGACTGTAAACTGGGTCTGACTAGGATAGTGAAAATGCAGTGAAATAGAAGTCTAAGCTGGAAGATGAGCACCGAAGAATGTGTGTTGTTCCTAGAAAACAGAAATTAAAGTCGGCTTGGTGGGAAAGCACTGTTATTATGATTGGCTAAAGAAATAGGTGTGGTATGAATAAAACACATTCTTTTTGAAAGAAAATTTCTGGTGGAAGAGGCAATATAATAGCAATACAGCAGAGTATGATTTGAAACTGCCAAGTCCTTCACCCATAACTTCTTAAATCAAAGAATGATATTTATTTTGATAGGAAATTAAAACACTGTAAGAATTGTAATATGAAGTTACATTGAATTGAATGGTCACAAACTGTGTTTGCCTGATGTAAATGTTGGTCTAGAACTCATTTGCTTTGGAAACCGAAGCTTTTATAAACTAAGGAAAAAATTCTTGACAGTGAGGGTGCTCAAACACTGGAACAGGTTAGCAGTCTTGCAATGTTCATTCTTGGAGGTGGTTGGAACCTTACTGGATAAAGACCTGAGAAACCTGATGTAACTTCAAAATTAGGTGATTTGAGTACTGGGATAGAACAGATGTCCTCTAGATCATTGGTTCAACCTAAGTTATTCTGTGATTTTTAAACGCCTATTCAATAAAGACAATTGGACTGAGTATCTTTTCATATGAAGAGAGTTGGAATTTCTTGAATATAACATGCTAATAGGGATATTAGACTTTATTTTGGGGAAGAGAAGAATTGATCTGCGAAGAAAACTGGCTGTTACTATGTCATTGAGTTAGCTTCTCTGTCTGCTGTGCTGCAGTACCTGTTTGCATGTCCTTAGCCCATAGAATTTAAGAGTAATTTCGTTCAACTTTTTCCCAGTCTGTTGGGGGATTAAGCTAAACAGAATTATTTTCTTTGTTGTGATGAAGAACATGCATGTGGTTTGTTACCATGTCTCAGCTATTTCATTGTTGCTCTAGTAACTTGATCACATGCCTAAATCTTTTGGAGTCTCATTTATTTGGACTAAATCTTTTGGAGTCTTATTTATTTGGACCAAGTTGAAATACTTCATGTGGTGCAGTATGGAAAGTTATTACTTAAGGTAGAGATTAGTAGAAGAATTGCAGAGAATGAGCCAGTGGAGGTGGTTAGTAGAATTAGGAGAATGATCATCAAATAGGAATAATTGCAGTGGAGTTCCCTAGGGATTCGTTCTGAGTCTTACTTAGTATTTATATTAGTATGGCATGTAATTATATTTGATGCAGGGAAAATATTGTCAATACGTAGGTAACATCATAAGAAGCTGCTTTGAGGAAGCTAGACTGTTTGGGAAAAAAGCTCTGCCTGGACAAGAGTGGGTAGCATAGCTGAAGCTTCATCTGAAGTGGTACATACGGTTCTTGCCATCTGTAGTCAACAAAGGAGAATAGGTAATACTAGGATAGATGCACAGATAAACTACAAGAAAGATCAGTGGAGTAGGAAGTCTGCCAAAATAATCTAGGAGGAGTTAAATTCGTCTTGGCAAATGTGGTGAGGCACTAATCACCAAACAAGGATAAAAACTCTTGTAAGTTAAATGAAGAAGTTGGCACAAAATCTTTTTATGTAAATTAATTACGTGAAAACGTCCAGTCATCTTAATGTTAAAAGGTTTTTAGTAAGAGCACAGGGAGAAAAAGGAATGTCAGCAATTTAGAAAAGGTGTCACTGTGGACCTCTGTAACAATGTTTAAAAAGGAAGAAGCAGTCAATACTAGAATATTTTTCTTGCAGTCTTGCAAACTCGATCACTAGCTCTGCATGATGTTGCAGAAGCAAGGGGAACAGGTTTGCTAAAGTAAACATGGTCATAGAACTGTATTAGCCTTAGAAATCAAATGATTTGGGCTGTTAATTCTATACCATGATAAGGAATTGTGATACAAAGGTAGCACAGAAGAAAGGAAACTGTCTGTATCAGACTCTCGTTAATAGTGCTGCTGAAAATGATCATAATCTCTTCACAAGATTAAATACTGGAAACAGGTAGCTCTAATCATCTATATTCTGAGAAAAAAAGCATTTTCTTTGATAAGCTAACTGGTACTGTTACTTCATAGCGTTTGTGAGCACGGTGTCATATTTTCTAATAATAAGTGTTTCATGAAACACAGTTTTCATGAAACTTGGAAGAGACAAATTAATGTTTCCTGGACAGCTTCCTGTTCTTTCTCCTCCTCCCATTTTTTTCCCTGTTTCCCTGTGCGTATGCTTATGTGAGTTCAGGCACTCGGCAGACTCTTTTCTGTAAGCTCTAGTGTTTCTAAGATTTCTACCATGTTAGGAAACAAGCCCAGGAAAAAAAAAAAAACAACAAAAAACAAAAAAAACTCGTCATTCTCTGCGAGATTAATGAGTTAAATTAATGTACTGAATAGCTTGACAAGTAGCAGAACTAGCACTAGGGGTGGAATAAGGTGGTGTAGCCAGGGTTGGTATATGGGAGGAGGGAAGAACTAGAGTGGGAATCGGGTGGAGCAAGACTTTCCTTGTTGGCAGTATTGGACTGTTGATAAGTTCAGCTGCAGTCTGCTGGCTGTTTTCGCAATGTGATGTAGATATATGTACATTATAATTACCTGAGAAGTTTTGAATATTTCACACTTCTGTACTGTTAGTTATGTAGATAATACAACCCAATTTTATAGACTGTCATTCACTTTTACCATCCTAAAACAGTCTTCCTGAATTTCCTGGTGTAGTCCAATTTCTCACCTTAAACTGACAAAACAGACAATCTTCTTATGTATGTCAAGCAGGAGGAATTGTTTCAAGCAGTGGTGGGAGCTACACTAAAGTGTTTTAGGTCTTTTCCTTCTACTGTTATGCTGAAAAATCCAAAATAAAATGAAACATTCTTGTGAGTACAGCTCACAACTGAATTAAATTTCGATGGAATGCAGGTGGTCTTTTAAGCAATCAGAGCCCTATGATGGGAAGAAGGCAGAGTCCAGTCATGGAAGTCCAATAGTAATAATTTTTTTTCTGTTTCTGCTGCAAGAGTGTTTTTTTAATATATTGAAGGTAATGGGTTCTGCTGTAGTTAAAACGACAACATCCTTTTTCCTAAAAACAAATAAATAATAATTACTAAACACAAGGGAGTTAGGGAAATGCCTTTTGCAAAAATAATTGTATAGTTATAAGGTGCCTTGTTTCTGGTAGCTAGTCAGAAATAATATGGCAGACTAGGAAACAATACTGTAACTTGTTCCTTTTGGTTTTGAACATAGTTCTGTTGTGCCACTGAGTATGTTTCCTTCAAATGAAATTTCATTTTTCTATTTTCTTCTCAAAAATAGGGGATACTACCTACTTGATAGGCATGAAGTTGCTTTTGAATTACCTTTTAATACTGCTATGGGGATGTGAAACCCTATGGAGATTCTTAAATATTACTGAACAACAGTGCAGGAACTGTACTAAAAAATTCAGAATAATCACTCAATCCCCACTCTGTATCATTGTTCCAGATAGTGACGTTTTGCCTGGTTTACTTGTTTTGTTTAAAAATCAAAATAAATATTCTAAGCAGAGTTACACGCCAGTATAGGACAACGTAATCCACAGTTACACATTGGTATAGGACAGTAATATTATTTTCTGTTCAAACAATTAAACCTTTGAAGCCATCATTTTCTACTTCTGCTGTTAATATTTACCCACTCTTAGTAAATAGCCACAAATTAATGTCCTACCTGCAAATATTAGAGAGACAGATGAGTCTCAGCATGTGCCTGGAAGATGGCCACAGCTCTGGTAGCAGCCTTCTTGCTTGATCTGACTGTCTGTTCTTTTGATGCTTCATCTTGCGAGGTAGTGGACTTCTGTACGAGCAAGTGGGGCCAGCTTTTATAATTCTAAACTTTAGTGGAAGAAGTCCCCTATCAGAGGTGTGTATTTGAAGTGTCTCTGCCTTAAATGTAAGAGTTAAGAGCTAATCTTCATGGAAGTCTTTAAAATTGCTTGAATATGGTTTATTGAAAAACTTCGTGCAAGTGTAGGTCAGTAATGAGCTTTCACAGAAAAGTGGTATTTGTCTTAATTTGACGGGTATGTCAGTTTTACTGAAGAACTACTAAAGCATGTAAAAACTTTTCAGTCATGGAAAGGTAACAGTTTAAGACTTCTGTATTATTTTGAATGAAAGACTTGCGTTCCACTGCTTGGGAAAAAGCCCAAAACAAATGCCCCCCTTGCTAAGAAGGTAATCACCAGCATGATACATGTTCATCCACAGAAATTTCAAAATGATACAGCCTTTTAAATGGGGGTGGAAGAGAGGTAATAAAAGCCATAGGAGAGATAGCTGCTCCAGGTCTGCTTATAGAACAGACAAGTATGAATCAAATCGGGGATTTTGAAATGCGTAGATGTCGTCTTAGTGTGTTGGATTAATCTAATTATTTTACTTACTGTCTTTTTCTAATATAGCCAGCAGCCAGCTTCGGGTGTAGCCTATTCCCATCCAACTACAGTGGCCAGCTACACTGTGCACCAGGCACCCGTCGCTGCGCACACTGTGACTGCAGCCTACGCTCCAGCAGCAGCTACGGTCGCCGTAGCCAGGCCTGCTCCAGTAGCTGTTGCAGCTGCTGCAACAGCTGCTGCATACGGAGGCTATCCTACAGCGCACACCGCTACAGATTATGGTTATACACAGAGGCAACAAGAAGCTCCACCGCCACCACCGCCTGTCACTACGCAGAATTACCAGGTAGATTCCAAAAGAAAAAAAATACTTCTGTTCTATAATTTTTAAGTGATACTTTAAAAGGAGGAGGCCTGTTTGGATAAGAAAGTGTGACGATATTTATGGTTTTTTTCTTCTGTGAATCACAGTTTGAGTACAACTCTAATTACTTCATAGCAAAAACTGGTAGAACGTGAAGCGAGTACAGTCTCATATAGCCTGTATAGAGGATTATCAGCACTAGTACTGCAGGAGTCAAGATCTAGACATTCACACAGTAGACAATGAACAGATGTTTACCTCCAAGTCATTTTCTGAAATGACTGATGAAAAAACTAGTACTGTCTTGTCTCAGCTGGCTTAAATGTGTGAGGGGCGTGCAGTAAACTTGTTCATGGAACTGATGTAGCTGAAAGAACTGTTCCAATAAAAATTTTCAGTAGAGGTAGAAGTAGTTCCCATGTCAGATTCCTGGGTGTCACAGGATTCCTAGTTCTAAAGATATGAGGAGATTACCGTAGGATAAGAACTGCCCTTTGGGTAGTTTTTGGGTACCCTTTGTCAGATCACTGCCTAACCTCATGTGAATACAGGCTTCTACAGAAAGGGACTCTTTGTTTTCATCTTGGATGTTCAAATAGTATGTCTCTCAATAACTTTTAAACTTTTCTAGTCCTAAACTTATCAAGGCATTACCTAGATCCTAATTAGTTTCTTGGTTTGTTTAAACGGACTATACTGTTGCTACATAGTCTCAATACTTTTGTACAGCTTTGATAATTCGTTACATATGGTAATAAATCATAACGTAGGAGGCTTTCCAGTAGCACGTGTACTCCTGATTATGAGGTTAGTTATTAGATGCATCCAGAGAGAAAAGATAATCCCTTAAATTAAATAAAAATAATTCCAGTTTACACAAGTTGGATGGAAAATATACTTTATTGTTATATTTCTTGGAAATAAAAAGAATTTTTATACATTAGTACATTTCAGATATAGTAGTTTGTGCCTTGCTACCCCTCAGTTGATGAACTCTTTATGCCTTACCATAGATACGGTGAGGATTAAAGAATATATGTACATAACACTTAGTGGCTTCCAGGCCCTCCCCTTCTAAGCTTACTAGCCAGCCTCTGAGTTCTAGAGGTGTCAAATGTGCTACTTGCGTTGCCATTATAGGCTAGATACGGTTCTCCAATGGACCAGCTGATACACCAAAAAGTAAAGAAGGCTTTAAAACTACCACCTTCGTAGTCTAAAAAAATGTTACCATGGAAAGTATTGTTCATGATGGGATTTTTAAAGCCAATATGGAGTCATAGTTGTAAACTTTTGAATTTGTTGTGGTGTGTAGAAATTCACTTTTTGTGGAGATCTGTGGTGGGTTTTGGCTTCATATTTTACAGAAATGTGATCTGATAAAGTCATTATGAAGAACTGGTGAGAGCAGTTGCTTTTCAGTAACAAAAATAATTTGGTAGGGATAGTGATTTAATAGCCTGAGATTAATTCATGTATAAAGTCTGAAAAGGACCATCAGGGTTGTTTTCAGGCCTGAAGTATCTGTAAACATAAATTCAATTTTTTAAAGCATTTATATCTATACACTGTATCTGTGAATGTTTTTTTTTAATCTACTTTAGTAGACCAGAAGAAAATTCATTGTTCCTTTGACTCTGCTAATGACTTATTACTCAAGATACATACTTAAAGGTGAAATTTGCTGTTTTTTCTTTTTTGAATTTTTAGGATTCCTATTCCTATGTTCGATCTACTGCCCCGGCTGTAGCTTATGACAGCAAACAATACTATCAACAGCCAACAGCGACTGCGGCGGCTGTGGCTGCTGCTGCCCAGCCTCAGCCTTCAGTAGCTGAGTCGTACTACCAGACAGGTGCGTGGCATGATTCAAACTGCTGTCATTATACACAGTCCGTGTCCTACTTTTAAACCTTAAAAATAGTTTTTTTGAATGTTTCACATTATCCAGATTTTTTTTTTTTGTTAGCTTTGTCACATAATCTCTGTCAATGTACAGAAAAATTTGCTGGAACTTGAATATTGTTGTGGCATTGCCGTAAGTAGCTATCTCTGAGGTTTGGATTGTTATTATGTACACTCAAAACATACCTCTAGGCAAGCTGCATGTTGATTTGTCCAGAAACCTTGCTGAAGCAGGTTCAAATAGTAATGGTGGGTTCAGGTGATAATCAAGTTATCACCCAAACCCACCATTACTATTTGAACCTACTTAGAAAGGTTCTCTTTTTTAATTCTTCAGTTACTTAATGTATGCAGTTCTTTAATTATTGGTGTCATGATTACTACAAAGCATAAGTCCTACTTATTTTTTTTACTTTAACGAGAAATAATACTAAAGTGTAGCTGTAGTTTGGCTTAATGTACTGTAGTAAAATCATTGAATGAGAAGGTTATTTAAAAAAATGGCAGCACCATTGAAAATGAATAAATAAATCTGAGGCTCACTCGTGTGAGCTGTGACATGATTAAACAGTTGTGTGGTACATGTTACACAATGCATAACCATGAGTATAACCAAAAAACCAGACCAAAACAAAACCTCAACACAAAACCCTAAAACCAATCAAACCAAAAAACTAAAACAAAACCAGCTTGTTACATGTTTATTTTCCAGCATATTGTTAAGTATCACTTAATATGGTTTGCATTTCATTCAGCTAAAACATATCAATGTTTGTACATTTTTATTTTCTATCCTAATTAGCTCCAAAAGCAGGATATAGCCAAGGGGCAACTCAGTATACACAAGCCCAGCAAACACGACAAGTGACAGCTATAAAACCTGCAACCCCAAGTCCAGCAACAACTACATTTTCTATATATCCGGTATCCTCTACTGTGCAACCAGTAGCAGCTGCAGCTACTGTTGTTCCATCCTACACTCAAAGCGCAACATACAGTACAACAGCGGTTACTTACTCTGGTAAGAATTTTGCATATTATGTTGCTGGTATCTTTGTAGTTGTTACAGGAGAGGCTTTACACACTCAGAATTTTAGCAGTGCTTGTTCAATTGCATCATAGTCTACTGAGAAGTATCGACCGCATATCATTATAATGGTAAAATATTTTGCTGTATCTTTAAAAGAGTTTTGATGTGTGTATGTGCCTGTTTTGTTACATGTGAGAATATACGAAGTGTTGGCATTGCTATGTGCACAGTGTTTTGTGACTTACTGAGGGTTTGGAGAGAGGAGGTGGGGGATAGAAAAAAAAAGGAAACACATCCATGCAAATATTACCCCCATCCACATAAGTATTACCCAGGGAAATTGGAAGGGATCAGACAGCAATTACAGAGACAGGGAGGAGCGATCCAATATAAAATCTATTAAGTTTGGGTCGTCTTGACCCGAAATGGAAGGAAAATGGGTGCTGAAAAAGACTTTCCTTCAAACATTAGAAATCCAAAAAGTAGGTGAAGATGGAAAGATGTTAACTTTATGGCCAGATGGTAATCAGCTGGCATAGCTACCTTGAACTTTTGTTTTATTTCCTGTTTAAAAGGGATAAGGCCAATGGGATGAGGTTCAACAAGGCCAAGTGCCGCATCCTGCACTTGGGTGACAACAACCCCAGGCAGCACTACAGGCTTGGGGAGGAGTGGCTGGAAGGCTGCCTGGCGGAAAAGGATCTGGGGGTGTTGGTTGACAGTCATCTGAACGTGAGCCAGCATGCGCCCAGGTGGCCAAGAGGGCCATCAGCATCTTGACCTGTATCAGGACTAGGGAAGTGATCATTCCCCTTGTACTCAGCACTGGTGAGGCCCCACCTGGAATAATGTTCAGTTATGGCCCCCTCACTACAACAAAGACATTGAGGTGCCGAAGCGTGTCCAGAGAAGGGCAACAAAGCTGGTGAAGGGTCTCTAGCGCAAGTCTTACGAGGAGCAGCTGAGGGAACTGGGGTTGTTTAGTCTGGGGAAAAGAAGGCCAAGGAGATACCTTATCGCTCTCTACAACTGCCTGAAAGGAGGTTGTAGTGAGGTGAAGGTCAGTTTCTTTTCCCAAGTAATAGGCGATAGGACAAGATGAAATGGCCTCAAGTTGCACCAGGGGAGGTTTAGATTGGATATTAGGGAAAATTTCTTCACTGAAATAGTTGTCAAGCACTGGGACAGACAGCATTGGAACCCAGGAAGCGGTTGAGTTGCCATCCCTGGAGGTATTTAAAAAACATGTAATGCTGAGGGACATGGTTTAGTAGTACCTTGGCAGTGCTAGGTTGATGGTTGGACTTGAGGATCTTAAAGGTCTCTTCCAAACATAACAATTCTATGATTCCATTCTATTAAGACTTCCTTGAGACAGAGCCTGGTCAGAGGATTAAAATAGTTTAATAGATGTGGCAAGTTTATGAGAAAGTTTACGGGAAAACTGGCTCAAAGGTAGGAAAGCCCAGTTTTCTTGATTTATTCAACTTTGATACTAGGAATCAAGGACTGCGTAGCCATGTTTTAGTGGGCAAGCAGCTTCTCTACACTAAAACAACTTATATCAGTGAAATGGAATGAAGTAGCACTCGTTGTTCTGTCTTTTATCTTCATGTTTTTTCCCCTTCCTCTACATAATGTCTGTCCTCCTTGCTGTTTTGAAACTTGAACATCAAATCTGGTTTTGGAAGACTGCTTACTTCAAGTGGCCTTGGATAAATCTTTCATTAAAATTCTTGTTACATCATATTTAGTTTTACCAGATGTACCGGGAAGTTTCACATATTCTTTAGGGATGCTTTGATATATCTTAACATAACTGCATGTCTGCAAATATGTGTCTAAAATCAAATATATTCCTGATACCATCGGTAGCTTATATGTTTGTGTACTGTGAAACATGAAGAAAAATTCAGACTGCCTAACAAGATCTCAATAAATCATTTATATCCTGCCCTCCCCCCCAACTCTATTATGCAACATGTTTTGAATTAGCGTATTATGTAATTGATACATGATGTACAGTGATGTAACATTTATTTTATTTTGATCTTTGAGGTACCTCTTATTCCGGCTATGAAGCCGCAGTGTATTCAGCTGCATCGTCCTATTACCAGCAGCAGCAGCAGCAACAGAAACAGGCAGCAGCAGCAGCAGCTGCTGCTGCTGCAACAGCTGCTTGGACAGGGACCACCTTTACTAAAAAGGCACCATTCCAAAATAAGCAACTGAAACCAAAACAACCTCCCAAACCGCCCCAGATCCACTACTGTGATGTTTGTAAGATCAGCTGTGCTGGACCACAGGTACCCGTATTACGTAATATTCTGCTATACACTTTAGTCGTAATTTCTTCGGCTAAAAAACTGACCCCTTTAAGAACATTTGTTAATCTTTAAAGACCTGATTCTGTTACTTCTACTAAAGGAATGATTAAATGAAAATGTGCGCTATTATAGAAAGAGTTCCTATGCGAAGACCAAAAGGTATATCCTCTGAGCTTGTACAGAGAGGCTTCAGCTGTGCTTTGGACTTCAGAAATATTCTCAACTTTGAATTTGATTTGCCTTTTTAGCATAGCAAACTTCTTAGAAAACACTTTTTTACGAAAAGTGTGGAATTACATAAATTTTGTGAATGGTAAGCCTGAAAGTTTATTCTTCATTGTATTCCAGCATCCTGGTTTAGTTTCACAGTGGGTACAAGTGCATAGAAAGTGGAGTTTATGGAGAGTGTTTATGTGTGTGTCTGGCTAAACACTTATTACTCTTTAGGTAAACTTGTCATTATTTCCCACCCTCTCTGCTCTCTAGATTGCCAGGGTTGGTATAGGAACAAATACCAACTTCTGCATTTCATTTTCAGCACAGCTTTATTTATGCACTACCTTCTTTTGAATTGATTTTTTTAGTTCTCTGAATCCACTTGATCACTGATCTTGTAGTTTGAGGAGAATTTGGAATCAAAAATAATTGAATGCAATGCAGGAAGCTGCAGTTTTCTCATCATATCAGGTTTTCAGTGGTAGTATCTGTTGACCAGTACTTGATTGAGGACATAATTTAGAAGAGAAAAACCCATAATGAATTACCTAAAAGTGGAATCCTGGTGGTGAAGAAAATTTCTTGGTCTTAGAAGTGGCCTACTATTGCCTTAGAGATGTCATATGGAAGAAATGTTCAGTGTAGGAAGTATTTCATATACAAAGCATGTGTTTTATATAAGTTATGTTCTGTATTACATGTATTCACGTGAATGATGAATGAGCAGTGCAAAGACAGCTTATTGTGTGTGTATCGTTTATTTAAACAGACTTATAAAGAACACTTAGAAGGCCAGAAACACAAAAAGAAAGAAGCAGCTTTAAAAGCTTCCCAGAACACCAATAACAGCAGCACTTCTGCTCGTGGAACTCAGAATCAGTTGCGCTGTGAGCTTTGTGATGTGTCTTGTACAGGGGCAGATGCTTATGCTGCCCATATCCGTGGAGCCAAGCATCAAAAAGTAAGAGTTTTCTTTTGTTCTTTTTGTGTCTTTTCTATTGTTCTTATTATACAGTCCGTCATATATTTCTTCCCATCATTTTTTCTCGTTTTAGAGAACAGGAAATACGCAGAAACAATATAGTCTGAATTATTTTGTTCAAAGACATTTAGTTCTGCTTTTTGTTTCAGACGTCTTTAAGCTCACTATTAGAAGGGTCTTGTTGGGAGAAAGGGGGAAAAATAATTTCCATGGTATCAATGAGAAGAGGATGCATTGGGGAAAGTATGTAAATCATAGGAAGAAGATGTAGGGTAAGATGGGGATGTGTGGAAGACCTTTCTTGACGTTCGTCTTGGCTGTCTGGTGCTGAAGCTTTCGGTGCGCTTTGAAACACTGTAAGCTGAGTCAGTGCCAAGGGACAGGTGTATGTTACATCATTCCTTGGTATTTCTTGCAAAGAAAATTGGCACATGGGAGCAAGGAACAATGTCCTGTAGTAGACTTTATAATGAGTATGTTTGGAAGACTTTTGGTAAGCATGTTTTCCCTACTGTTTGGGTGCAGTTAGATGGGCATTCTGTAATAAAGACTGGGCTGCACTGTGAACTCCTGCGACCCATGTTTTAAATATGGCCATACAATAGTAAATGCAATGATAGTGTAGAATGTATGTTTGGGTATTACAGATTTTCCTCATAATGCTGGATAAAGTCATTAACAAATACAATATTAATAGTCAGCTTTTTTGCATCTCAGAACACTGTACAAAAGTGGCATCAGTAACATCATCCCTATTAAAATAAATAAAACTCATAGCATATTTAAAACAATTTTCCCAATATAATTTATTGGTTGTACAAGAGCAAAAATTATAGTTTATATAGACTTGCTGAGTGTTCTTTCTTTCATTAATGAGTCAAGCCAGTAGATTTTGGGGTTGTGCCCAGTAACTCCATACATATATGGAGTATAGTATATATTATCCATATATATTTGGATGTAGCTTTCTCTTCCTCACACATAATGGCTGACTACTGCTAATTCGGTTGTCATCAATGTAAAAATTAAATCTCAGAGGACTCCTATTTATTGCTGTGGTACACTGAAGAATCTTGTGCCTTCTCTTGGCAAAAAGTAATTTTGAAGAGTTTCTTGAATTTATATTATTATGTGACACCAGTATGTCTGTATTCTGATGGGGGACATACTTAAAAAAATAAGAGGGAAAGCCTAAGTGTATGCACACAGTTGTGTGCATATCATGATTACATACATGTGTTTATGTTAAAGGCATGTCTCACAGATTGTGGGGTTTTTTTATTGCTACTTTCAAACATAGTCTTTAGTTTTGATTTTGTGTTTTTTGTTCTGACGGACTACATGCATTGTTGTTTCAGCTGATAGTCATCTGTCACCAAAAAGAAGTATTATTCTATCTCAAGCATATGGAAAGGCTTCTGCTTGTTATTTCTAAGAATAAGCATGTACCTCTTTACTCTCTATGAGATACTGAACAGGTCTGAAATATGCCTCTTGCATCCTACTTAACTGTCTCTGCAGATGTGTGCTTTTTAAAAAAAAAAAAGAAAGAAAACTTTTGTCTAAGGAATCTGTTAGTTCTGCTAGGTAACCTGGAATTTTTTTCAATATGAATACTCTTAAAATGCAGTGATGAAAAAAGACAGTATTGTTGAATCTAAATTAAATAACTCTTATTTACAAACAGTATTCGGAACCAAAACAGTGTACTACACTTTCTGGAGGGAGAGTAAAAAGCAAGCAGACAATAAAGCAGTCATATTGAAACAGTTGGAGCAAAATGTTTTCTTGAGTTGTTCTGGCTTGTCAGTTTACTGGCTTTCTGTTCTCATTTACACAGCTTTTACAGTATATAGAAATTAGCAATGTGAGACAACTATTAACTATTTCTTTGTTACAGATGACAAGAGCTTTTACATGTCCATCTTTTTTTTTTTTTTTCCCCGAGATCGCTTTTTGTAAGGAAGCAATAGCTAACATGTTAGTTATATTGGTTTTTTTAGTTACAATGATGTTTGTGTTACATAATTTTTTTATAGTTATCCCAGGGAGATCATACTATGAATTTCTCTTTATTCTTGTAGGTAGTAAAATTGCACACAAAACTTGGCAAACCCATTCCTTCAACTGAACCAAATGTGGTTTCCCAAGCCACTTCCTCAACGTCCACATCTGCTACCAAACCAACTGCCTCAGCTTCAAATATAGCAACTAGCAGCAGTACTGTGAACTCCTCTGTTGCATCCTCTGCAGTGAAAATTCTTACTCCCACGGCAAACACACCACTTAACACTGCGTCCAACAACAAAACATCTTCAACCGCTGCTAATATAGCTGTAAAGAAAATATCTACACCGAAAATAAACTTTGTTGGCAAGTACAGAAGTCAGTCTTTATTTTGAAACCTAACCTATTCTATAATTTTTTTTAAGATTTAGTGCAGCAAATACAAATGTATTTAGTTAATTTTATGCATGAGTAACTCTGTTGTGTTTAAGAGAATTACTGATATGTGATAATAAGAATGTATATAAAAGTTTTGCTTCAAAATTTATGGTGTTTTCTGCCCAGTTGGGTCCGGCTGGCCTCTCTTGGTGCCTTCTCCCATCTTTGTAAGAAGCCTCCCACCTTTGGTTTCTTATGTGGTAGCTGCTGGAGTATTGCAGTTTATAGTGCAATTGATCCTAATTTCAGTTTACAGTCTGGGCTGTTAAGGCAACCTGCAGTTGATAACTGGCCAACAGAAACACCCTTGTGACAGTGGAAACTTTGGAAATGAGCATGACAGACATTTAGAGACGGGTTCCACAATAAGCTATCCTACTCTTGAAGGAGAGACATATGCACTTGCAACAATGCGAGTATTGTACCTTTGTTAGTACAAACATTACAAAGTTTCGAAGTACTTTTTTGGATCTATTTATAAAGAAAAAATATCTGATGACAAAAAAGAGATTATTAAAATAAATTTGCTGAGTTGTTCCCATTCAGTCCTGTCTCTTTTGAAAAAGCATGAAAATTAGTTACAAAAATTGCAATTATAAAAAGCAAAAGTTTTTATTGCTCAAACAAAAACCTCAGTGTTTAAATAACTTGAATGTTGTTAAACTGATTTTCAAAAGTCTGTAATTGTATTTAAAATACATTTAAGTTTTAACTAATTTTAAAAGACTGATAGTGCTTTGGTCAGAACACTGATGTTTGCAAACAGAGTCTTCAGTTTGCACATCATATGTAATCACCTTCTCATTTTATGAAAGTTAATGATTTAACTTTTCGGATTTGTAGGTGGCAATAAGCTTCAGACAACAGGAAGTAAACTGGAAGAAATGAAATCAGCTGAAAGTGTTAAAACATCTCCTGCTGCTACAGTACAAACACAGGAAGTAAAACCAGACACAGCAGCTGAACCAGTGACTCCCACAACTCTTGCTGCCTTGCAAAGTGATGTCCAGCCAGTGGGTCATGACTATGTGGAGGAGGTATAAATATGAAAATTTGCATTGTTTTTTAACTATTTTAGTGAAAATTTGTTCAACATGAAACAGAACCAAGAATGGGTGAGGTTGGAAGGGACCTCTGGAGGTCATCTGGGTCCAGTCCCACTCAAGCAGGGCCACCTACAGCCAGTCACTCAGGACGCTGTCTAGACAGCTTTTGACTGTCTCCAAGGATGGAGACTCCACAGCTTCCCTGGACAACCTGTGCCAGGGCTCAGTCAGCCTCACAGTAAAAAAGTGTTCCCTGATGTTCAGGGGAAAGAAACCTCCTGTGTTTTGGTTTGTGCCCGTTGCCTCTGGTGCCACCACTGGGCACCACTGAAAAAAAGCCCGTCTCTGTCCTCTTTCCAAGCTTCCTTCAGGTATTTATATACATTAGGAAGTTCCCCCCTCAGCCTTCTCTTCTCTAGGCTAGGCAGCCCCAGCTCCCTCAGCCTTTCCTCATAGAAGAGATGCTTCAGGCCCTTCATCGTCTTCGTGGCCCTTTGTTGGACTCTCTCCAGCACATCCAGTCTCTCTTGTACTGGGGAGGCCAGAACTGGCCACAGGACTCCAGGTGTGGCGCCACCAGTGCTGAGTTAGAGAGGAAGGATCACCACCTCCCTTGACCTGCTGGCAATACTTTGCCTAATGCAGCCCAGGATGCCATTTGCCATCTTTGCTGCCAGGTCACATTGCTGACTCATGGTCAACTTGGGTGGCCACCATAATATCAACTACTGTCTCCACACCTACCAGGCTGGTCATTTCATCACAGAAGTTTATCGAGTTGATCAAACATGACTTCCCGTTGGTGAAGCCATGCTCACTACTCCTGATGATGTTCTTGCTCTGAATGTGCCTGGAAATGGTTTCCAGGATTAGTTGCTCCATCACCTTCCCAGGGATTGAGGTGAGGCTGACTGACCTGTAATTCCCTGGGTCCTCCTTGAAGATAAGAATGACAAGGCATTGAACCTGCGAAGGCTTGTGCATATGCTTACATTTTTGTATTGTGCATGTTTCTTTTATGCTTGGTGGGTCATTCTTCATGTGAGTGGCATGAGATATGTGGATGAAGTCTAATGTAAATTTTTCATGATTTTCACATTTTAATTATGCAACTAAGTATGTTCAGGCTCAAGTTTAAAGCTGTGTACTCTTTGGAATGGAAGAACTTTGTTCTTTCTTCATTACCAAACACTAGGGCGTGTGTGTCAGAATTGAAAGTTCTAATCTACCTTCTTTCAGTTCTTGTGTGAATTTTTTAGCCTGTTTTGAGACAGGTAGATGTTATCCAGTGTCACTGAATTAGATTAAATTTTACATCAGCTTTGTATTTTCAAAAAAAAAAAAAAGCCAAATGTGTTTTAACTTTTTTCCCAGGTAAGAAATGATGAAGGAAAGGTGATTCGCTTTCACTGCAAACTTTGTGAGTGTAGTTTTAATGATCCTAATGCCAAGGAGATGCACTTGAAAGGGAGGCGACACAGACTTCAGTATAAGGTTAGTAGAAATGCTTATGCTTCTGTCTGAAAATCTACTATATCTCAGTCAATTACACGTTCGTACATTTAAAGACTAGACAAAAGTAGGTAGTCTGAGTAAACCGCATCTAAAAAAAGGTAGAGAAACTTACTTCTTATGGATTATCATCTTTAAAGAAGTAGTGCAGACTGTGAAACTGTATTTTGGGTTGGGTTTTTTTAAACATTTTGAACATTCCTTTCAGGCAACCTTTGCAACATTGAAATATGGTGCAACATATGCAAGCAACAGTAGGTCCTTTATGTTGTTTACCATGAATTTCAGATAGTGTAAAACAGTAGTGCGTAATGTTTTTGGCAGGATAAACCACATAGACCCTTTTTGGAGACATTTGAGAAACAAGTGTTGAAGATTTTTTAGTCATGTATGGAGACAGACCTCTACTGATATGGTGTCCATTTTGATCTTTATAAGATTATATTGGAAGAATCTAGTCTGGTCACAGGAGATACAGTGGACCTTGCGTAATCCTGAAAGGGGTGAAAGAAGAGAAAAAATAGCCAGGAAATTTTATTCAGTAACCCATGATGATGGCCCTGTATGAGGGACCCTTCAGGAACAGGGCATCAGGAAGCACACTGTAGTCAAGATTAAATGTTTTTGCAGGCTATAGAGTAGTCATCCTGCCACAGATGAACATCATATTACTTAGTATTTCATGTAAATTTTAATCTTAAATTGCTTTGTTCTCTTACAAGTGAAGAGGGAATTCATGCTTCATATGTTGCTCTTTGTTTCCGTTAAAATACTGGACACAGATTTATTTTTTTCAGCTACTCGTTCAATGCAGTTCTAAAACTGCATTTTACTCCCCTTGATTTTATTGTAGACTAGTAGTGTGTGTTGAATGTCAGAAGAAATCTGTAACCTTGAGATGACAAAAAGAAAAACAACCTTTCATTCATTATTTTTCTAAACTAGAAAAAAGTAAACCCAGACTTACAAGTAGAAGTAAAGCCCAGTATTCGAGCAAGAAAAATTCAAGAAGAGAAGATGAGGAAACAGATGCAGAAAGAAGAATACTGGAGAAGACGAGAAGAGGAAGAACGCTGGAGGATGGAAATGAGGTAACGGGTTCTGTTATGACAGTGAATGGGACAAAGCTACACTTAGATTATCTAAAACTAACTCAGCTTCTTTAGTTACTTATTTTGAATACTTGTTTTGGGAACTCTGTACTGTCTTGTTTCAAACTGAGTTGTCATTATCCCTCTGGGGTTTTTGTTTGTTAGTGTTCAATCCCTCTGAGGAATGCTGACTTACTAGAATTATTTTGCTATAAATTCAGACCCACTTTCAGAAAAACCATTCATTTTAGTTACCCTCTGGAGTTCATTGGTATTTGCTTAGGACTACTAGAAATGAGTTGGTGAGGACATACAAGAATTTATTTAGAATGGTTGGAAGTATTCACTGTTATGTAAAGAGAACGCTTTGATTGATTCACTTCAGGCGATATGAAGAGGACATGTACTGGAGGAGAATGGAGGAAGAGCAGCATCACTGGGACGACCGTCGCAGAATACCAGATGGAGGATATCCTCATGGTCCTCCAGGGCCTCTAGGCCTGCTGGGAGTTAGACCAGGAATGCCTCCTCAGCCCCAAGGACCAGCTGTGAGTTTCTTAACTTCAGAAAAAAAATTAAATCGTACTTACCAGGGGCACAGTTAGCAACTATAAATTATTCAGTGCTGCTTCAGGTTTCCTAATAAAGTATTTGGAAAAGTGAAGAAGAAATTACATGCTAATGGAACTGCGTAGGTGGATTTGTCTTCCAAAATAAATCCGCTGAAATGACAAAAGGACACCTTAAAGACAAATACTGTTTCTTCTGAAATACAAGTCACTCTGGATTTGTGTACTACTTTTAATTTTATTTAATTGCATTATACAACATTGTTTATCTAATTGTGGGCAAATGAACGGGTGGATAAAAAGTGGTTGGATCGTCAGTGCCAGAGGATTATGGTTAGTGGTAGGTTGTAATCTACCTGGAGGTCAGTAACAAGTGCGGTACCACACAGGTTTATCCTGGGATGTGTCTCATTAGCACCTCATCAGTGATCTGAAAGGTGATGCAGTGAGTGCACATGCATAAGGTTTGTAGCTGACATGAAACTGAGTCAGATTGGGATGGGGAGAATAAGCTGGTGCCTTTGAGGGCAGGGCTGCCATCCAGAGTGACGTAGGCAGACTGGAGGATTAGTGGACCAACAGAAACTCTGTGGAATTCTGCAAGGACAAATGCCTAATGCTGCACTTAGGAAGGAATAACCCCTTGCACTACTCTCAGTTCTGGGCTTTGCAGTACAAGAAAGAAGCTATAAACTATAGCGGGTTCAGTATGGGGCTACCAGGATGGTCAGGGAACTGGAGTGCATGTCCTGTGAGGAGAGACTGAGGGATGTGGGCTTGTTCAGTCTGGAGAAGAGAGAGCTTCAGTGGGACGTGATGGCCTTCCAGTACCTGTGCATTATAAAGAGAACAGAGCCCAGCTCTTTACAGTTGTGAGAGGGAGAGATACAACCAGCTTAAGCTGAGACAAAAGAGGTTCAAATTGAATAGAGGAAATAATTTTTTTTCACACAGACGTTGTGCATCTTCCATCTTTGGTGGTTTTCAGGAACCAACTGGATAAAGCGCTGAGCAAGATGATGTGGTCTTATAGCTGACCATGGTGTGCACAGGAGGTTGGACTAGAGGACCTTCTGAGGTCCCTTCCTATTTGAATTCTCCTGCGACGCCATGAAAGCAGTTGTGGATACTTTATTTTGTGGCAATATGCAAGTATTTCCCAGCTGATAGAAATACAATAGATATTTATGTTGGGGAGATGCTTTTGATGCTGGAATTTCGTAATATGTTTAATTTTGATCCATTTCCTGTTTTTCCAGACATGACTGTGTCCAGTGTAAATTGTTAAGGACACTTCAGTTCACATTTTGTTACATTTCAGCAATATGAGGTTTGAATACTCTGTTGCTTAGCTCCGTGTTTGGTTTGTGGTCACTTACCATTTGTGAACTTGGAAGCATTACTGAGATTTCTGAAACATGCTTTCTTGTCTGTTTAGCCTCTACGCCGCCCGGACTCCTCTGATGACCGCTATGTCATGACCAAACATGCTGCTATATATCCAACAGAGGAGGAACTTCAGGCAGTCCAAAAAATTGTTTCTATTACTGAACGTGCTTTGAAACTTGTTTCTGACAACATGACTGATCTTGAGAAGAGCAAGAACAAAGAGGGAGATGACAAAAAAGATGGCAGTAAAGACAGGTATTTTTTTTAATTACTTGTTAAGAATTTCATTGTTTGTTTTTGAAGTTTTTCCTTACACTATTATCAGTGCTTCCAGGGATTCTCTTCTTTTTGGGTTTTGATACGGTGTATGTCACTATAGCCTCAAAAATGTGTAGAATACTCCTATTTTATTTCACGTTTCTTTCTTCAGGATTAAAGTTTTTGTATTATTTTAAATGCAACTTTTAACTACAATTCACAGAGCTTTGAAAGGAGTTTTACGGGTAGGCGTTTTGGCTAAAGGTTTGCTACTCCGTGGAGACCGAAACGTCAATCTTGTTTTGTTATGTGCTGAGAAGCCTTCAAAGTCATTACTCAGTCGTATTGCTGAAAGTCTTCCCAAACAACTTGCAGTAAGTAGAATTTAGATTTTTTTGATTTTAATTTTTGTAAAAATACTGTAAAAATATATCCTCAGATCAAATGTTTGCAGGGATCACTGTGCCACGTTTCATAGCTCAGGTTCAGCTTCTTTCCATTTTCTGAGTGTTTCCGCCTGAATTCATGGACTATGCTGCATGTTTTGCTTTCTGTCTGTTGTGTCCATACAAATGTCTAGGTGTTTACACTAGTGGTGTCATATCAGTCATCATTTAATAGATTTCATTTAACTGGAAAATAGAAATGAACACAAGAAAGGCTATTATTCTGTTACCAGCAGCAATAGAGGTAATTTGTGCCGCGTTACAGGAAGCTTGCGCTGCCTGAAGGTCAAAGTTCTCCATTAAGGAGAACTGTTTCTATTTACATCTTGTTTCAAATTTGTATTTGTCAGTGCTTTGTAGTTCCACAATTAGTTAACTATGTCTTGTAGGGGTTTTTTGAAGTTTGGCCCTTTAAAAAAAAAAAAAGTACATGCAGTCCTAGAATATTCAGCAGAATTCATATAAACCATTTGCTGTATTTTCACAAGAAATTAAAGTACAGAATAAAGCCTCTGCTGAAGAAAGCCTGTCCAGCATCGTTACAGAATGCTTGTCACAGCATTAGTATCTCAGTGCTGTCTGTTAAAATGTCTGGCAGAATCAGTGGCACAGTAGAAGCTTTAGCAGGATCAGAGTAATTAGAAAATAATCTTGAGTTTGCTCTTGTTTGAAGTAACAGAACAGAAGAAAATTTAGAAACTGCACATCTTGGTCTGGCTTTGTGGGGAAGTCATTTGTCCTGCTAGTCTGTGGAAAAAGGTGACAGATGTGCCTACAGCTTCCTTTTGGGGGTACATAGAATTATTAAATCTAGTTGCAAGAAGCAATTCAGAATAACCAATTTACTCTTAACGTTTTTTCCTGGATGTTTACCTTGCCCTTTGTTGTTGCCACATTGTGACAGCCAAGTGTAGAATGTACCTAGCAGTACCCATCCTGTAGCTGCAAGCTTGAAGAGCAGCCACTGCATCTTTGTACATATCCAGCTGACATATTAAGTGGCGCTGAAGTTTTTCTTTATCTCAAACACTGTCAAGATTCTTCTTATGTAACTTAATTTTATATGGATTTTGCTTCTGGGTAGTTTTTTTTCTTTTGTGTGCTTGGTGACTGCTGTGTATTTCCATTAATGATTTGGAAACAGTACGCAGGTCTATATACATACCTTAACTGTGTACAATGTGATTTCTTTGAATACAGAGGTATCTGCTTCATATAATTATATAGTGTTTCTGTCTTTCTGTTAAAAAGACTGTTGAAATCCATTTTCTTCCCCCTACTTGTGTTGGCTACATGCTAATGGAAATTTCTGTTTCTCGATATTTAGGTAATAAGTCCTGAGAAATATGATATCAAGTGTGCAGTCCCAGAAGCAGCAATAATTTTAAATTCATGTGTGGAACCCAAAATGCAAGTTACTATCACACTGACATCTCCAGTCATTCGGGAGGAGAACATGAGGGATGGAGGTTGGGAAGTTGTTAAAGATGTTACTTCTTTCTCACCTGGTTTTTTTATGTTTATCTGTTCTGCTTAAGATGGCATTAAGGTCCTGGAAGGCAACATGCTGGCACATGTATTTGATCGAAACCTTGTGTTTTAACAACCAGTCTCAGTAGAGAACAGTTGGTTAAAATAAATGCTTATATGATGTGTTTATTTAATTTTTAAAATTTATAACTTTATGTCCAACCTCAGCTTTCTGGAAAAGGTACAAATTTGACTGGTTTTTTTCCTGCCTTTTAAAATTATGTGGAAAACTAAGTATTTTATAGCAAGTGGCTGTAAACTGGCTTTCTAGAGCAGTCTTGTCCTAAGAGAAAGATTGTATGGTTTTAGAAAATCGAATCACAGGTTTTTGGGTTTAAACTGGATCAGTATGACCATCACTGACACAATCCAAATAGCAGCGCCACTTAAAATGCACTTATAAAATACTTTCGATGGTAACAGTGCTTCTAACTTTGAAAGGCAATGTGATTTTTTCCAGCTCTCTGAGGTTGCTTTTTGGTCTGGAGTGCTTTTTGAGTATATTTAGGCTCCTGGTATTACGATCAGTCTTCTATCCAACTGGCAAACCCAGAATAGTACAATAAGAGAAACGGCTTTGTCGTTGAGCTGAGCAGAACGTGGAGCTTGTAAATCAATATACGTTTCTGAAGTCCACAGTTTCTCTGGTGCCAGCAGTGTTGCTTTAGGGTCTGTTCTGTAACACTTTCAAAGCTCCGGAAGCTTTTAAGCCAACAAGCATGATTAATGTCTGCCGTACATTGGTACTTTTTGTTTACGGGTCAGATAAAATTAACTTTTGTTTCCTTTTAATCCTGTGTTTTCATAGTTGAAAGAGATTGAGGCTATCATAACACTTCTCATATGCAGGTGGAAAAAAAATTGTATGTGTATATGTATACATGTGCTTGTGTATATACGTATTTATATAAGCCACGGAGGTTTTTTTATTTCATCTCATCATTACATGTCCTCTAAAATATTTGAGGTTTTTATATTGCATTAGTAAATGTTCTGTAGCTGCAAGTAGTGCATTGTAAGCAAGCAGTGTTAACGAAGTCATCTTACATAATCAGAAGGAAAAATTCAAGATGCATTCTTTGGTTTGGATGACTTCTGAAGTGTCCTTAAGAGTGCTTTTTACATGATTTTTAAGCTGTGTGTCTCATTCCTAGCTATAAAGGCTTTGTACATGTACTGTCACACCTCACTAATCCTACTTTTTTTTGACAATCTAAGTGTAACATGACTCTTGGTTTGTCTGAGTTGAATCAGACTTCACATATTATTTAAGTTCATAAAAATACTTTAACTTAAAAGATTTGATTATTAGATTAACCATTGAATTAACCTTAAACATTATCTTTATTTCTTAATGTACTCTGCAAAAGTGCAATATCGATTCCTGCCACAATACTTGATTTCACTTAAGTGGTTTCTGGCCTAGAATTCTATGATGTGGACTAAAAATAAATTTCAAATTACTACCATCAATCCCTCAATTTATACCACCTAAAGGAAACAAATCTGTATTTTTGTCTGACCCACACTTGAGTTAAAATGATCATTGTGAGTTTATTCACTGCTGAATGCAGTACTGCCTCTAGGCAAGCAAAATCAAGTTAAATTTCTCTTCAAGACACTGAGCAGTATGAAATGGATATGTGCAGAAAAGTTCACTTGTGAAACTAGAGCAAATAGAAGACTGGATTGCAAATTATTGCAGCAAAGAAGGCCTTATTATGAAGACTGCAGTTTATTTGCTGCAGAGTATGTGTTTGTGTTTTTTCTTACTGCAGCTTCTCATGCTCTGTGTCTTACAATGGTTTAAAGTTTTCATTTTTTTTAGCTGGCTTGGGGAGCTAGTTCAGGTGATAAGGAAGGCTTTACCGGAAGAACCAGTTTGAGTAAAGATGAGACTGAGACTTGCACGTGGAGTAGAATCATGTTTGATGTGTAATAATCCCATTAAATGATGAAAGGCTAAAAAAAATTACAGTGAAATAAAATTGTTAACCGCATAGCTACTGTTTCTTACAGTATTGTGCGTTTGACAGTTTACCAAATCGGATATATTCCAAGTGCTCTAACCCCTGCTGTGGAATCTTCCCTTCCGCAAACAAAGTGTACATACTTATAAACGCATATATGTATGCACGTGTGTTTTTTTTATCCTTAGCTAACAGCCCCGGTCCAAAGCCTTCTAGCAGAGGGACTTGATTCCTGTCAGGGGTTGCTGCCAAGACATCGGAAGGATTTTTGACCAAGGTTTTCTAAAGCTCAGTGTCACACCTGCCATGCTTTACAAAGGAGGGGGTTTGGATGCATAGTCCTAGCATCTGCTGTTACTTTGTGTGTTTGTGTTTTTTTTTTTTCTTTTCGTCTTTGTCTCTCTCCTAGAATTAAGCAGTGTTCACACTAGTCTTGAAATAGTTGACTGGGTAAAATGTATTTCTCATAATAAAACTTACCGAAATTGATATACCTTTTAAATTTTAATGAAGAGGTAGTGTGGACACAGCATGTCTAACTGAAGATTAACCCCTTATATTTAGGCTAGTAATAAATTAAGTTACATAGGGTAAGAATTTGAGCTTGTGTTTTGTAAATTAATTCAGCTCTTTGTCAGCTTAACAGGGTGGTAAGTTAGGCATCTGAATTTAGTTAAATAGTCTCTAAGGGGTTAATCCTGAAATGTGAAACAGATGCAAAAATCCACAGATTAAGTATTACAAGAGTTTCCTTGATACCTTTTTTCAGTCGATGTATTCTCAGTGCAATAGGTGCCTTGGCAACTTCTGACTTTCAGAGTCTTTTTAAGTTTCAAGGGTGCTCATATGATACCTATTAGAAGCACATTTTAGATCAGGGCTGTGTAAGAAAGACTCTCTTCTGTGCCCTTAAACTGTAGTTCCCTCTGGTAAAATTATTTTCAAAATTTAAGTTTTTCAAAGCTAGAAGTAATTGGAGTTTCAAATTATGTAATGAATTCTCGTGCTAAAAGTTTGCAGTGTCACCTATTTGTATATTAGTCTTAGAAGAATGTAAATAATTGACTGATTAGGCTACTAGGCCCAGCAACCCATATTTTTAGTTTTAATTTCTCAACCTTACTTTTCTACTTTTTTCCTCCTGTGGGTTTTCTCTAAACGTACTCCTTGTCTCTTATATCCAGATTGTACTCATTTCATCAGTTATCTTACCCGGCACCTCTCTTGTATAGGTTTGGGGTGGGATTTTTTTGGTTTGTTTTTGTTCAGTCTTAAAGGAAATACTGCTTTAATGTCTTCATTTGCTCTGTAAATGCCTTGTTAGTGCAGATTTTCATCTTTCCACTTTAACATACAGTCCATAAGTTTGAATATCTGTGTGAGAAGATACCTGCATTCTTCTCAGCTTCGTTCTTATTTTGAAATCCCCCCCTTTTAGCCCTGTGCAGAGCAATGAGACTGTTCTATAAAAAATGCTCAAATCTGAATGTAGTACTTCAGATTGAACTTTATTATTAGATTGCAAAGTTGTACCACCATATTCATTCATGGCTCTCCGTATAGTAAAGTATCCTACTATTTATTTTACATTTGTGTAAAATAGGTGGTTTCAGAGCTGTCTTTCTGCAGCATCCTTAAAAGCTTCTCCTTGCAGGCATGTTTCATGAGTCTCAATTTTATTTTTTTTTTAATTTAACTTACCTAAATTTATATCTTGCTGGAGTAAACTATATGATTCCATGCAGCCAGCTCCTCTGAAGTGAGTGCCATTGAGCAAGGCCTTTTTGTTTCATCTTAACTGGTGTATCACCAGTTATGTTACCAATATGCTTTGTTACTAGTCATAATAGACATCTTTGTAATCAGTGAAACAAAGAACTTTTAAAGCTGATCACTGCATTATATCTGTACAATTTGTAAGTAACCGGAGGATACTGTTTCACTTTGTTCAGTGGTTTCATTGATTAAACCACTTCCAAAAGGGCCTGTGGTCTCTTCCTTTCTAGTACAAAGCAATCAGCTTGGTGAATAAATCTGTTTCTGAAGATTTAAATATACAAGATCTACTATATTCTTCTTACTGTCTTTCAGATGTTTTTAAAACTATTCCTTCTGTTCCTTGCTTTTCATTTTCCTGCAGAATCTTAAGTAAAGCAGTCCTTTCCAGATCCTTCCTTGAATCCTAAAGGATACTGGAACACATGTATTATGGGCTGAGGAATTTTATTTGTAGGAATAAGAGAGAGGATACTAGAAAACAGTGGAACTCTGTAATATTGAAGAACATTTCACATTCCTTTAGTCAGGGTTTTAAAGCAAAATAATAACAAGTTTAAGGTATAAGACAAATAACATAATTACTAAACATCTAGTGCCTTGAAGATCTATTCTAATTAGCTTTTCTTTTAAAGAATAGGTCCCAAATAACATGTGACCATTAAAATTTACAAGAAACTAAGTTTGAATGTTTCTACTTGGTTAAAGTGGATTTTTGTGTTCCTTCTGTCTTGTGTTCTCTGTGCTGGTGCACTGTGTCCAACCATCCTTCCTTCAGTATTTAATTTTAGGGGTTATGTGTTTTTCCAGTGCTAGCTTAAATAAAGAAGTACTACGCATTGCATAATCTGCAATGCATTTCAAAATAACCTCAGAGCTAAAGTACAATACGCTCTTGATCTTTGTACTGGGTTGATGCCCTAATCCGAATTGAAGGGCTTCTATTGAACATTTACATTTGTTGTTCATGGGTTTAAACTTTAAATGGCATGTGTGACATTGAAGCTACTTTAAGGAAGTGTCTTGCTCACCTGGTCAAACACCCATTCCTCACTGCATTTTGCCAATTCAATCCATTTTAGATGTAACCTCGGGTATGGTGAAAGACCCACCGGACGTCTTGGACAGGCAAAAATGCCTTGACGCTCTGGCTGCTCTACGCCACGCTAAGTGGTTCCAGGTTCGGAACATCATTTTACTTTCTTCTTGTAGCCTTATGAGAGATTAGTTCAGTTGCAATATAAATGTTTAATTGTGTGAAAACACTCAGCGTTGTTCATGCTAATAATAATACTTTTCTGGTCCCTAAATTTAAATGTAGAAGGTTGAGTATGGAGGAACTGCTTTATGCAGTTATTGCTCATTTGACATGATTTTTTTTTCTGGTCATTATGAAGGCGATGTTGAAAGCTTGACTCGCTTGGGGTGATCATATGTTGTATATTTGTAATATATTCCATAAGGCTGCAGAGTAACTTTGCTTTAAATAATGGAATATGTGTTTAAAGCTTTGTGTTTAGATTTAAGACTTTTTTTCCTATTTCTTTAAGTGCATTAAGTGTAGGGAATGAAAGGTGAGAAGCAACTGTTTGGTTTAGTGACTTTGCATTCTGGCAAAGGCACAATAAAGAAACCAAACAGATTCCCTTGACCTTTCAGTCTCTATACCTATTTCTTAGATCTTCACTTTATCCTTTTTATTTCTAATATAGAAAGATACTGTATTTATTGTTACGAGTGAACACAGGTCAAAGTGTACAGGGGATCAAGAAATGTTATTCTTGTATAACCTGTGCACTTTGACTTCTACCACCTTAAATTACTAACCCTGTACAAAATACTGCTGTAAATGGCAGCTCATGGAATAAAGTTGTAGAATGATTTGTTTCAATCTTGTATCTGAGCTTCCATTGAACAGTGGTGTTTTAGTCTTTCAACAAGTCCTATTTGCTTTAGGTGCTGGGATTAATTAATTTGATTTTGTATTGCTCTCAAGGCTAGAGCTAATGGTCTGCAGTCCTGTGTGATTATCATACGTATTCTTCGTGACCTGTGTCAGCGGGTTCCAACTTGGTCCGATTTTCCAAGCTGGGTGAGTAATGTTCCTATGAATGAGTCTTTTTAATACACATGGTACTGCAAGTAAAGCATAGGGAAGTGATACTACAGTTTTTAAATGCAGATTTTTTTTCAGGGAGTAATGTAAAGGGGTTTTGGGTTTTTTTCCCAGCAAATGATCCAAATTCTCTGAGGCTTTGTCCTTTGGAACTGGATTTATTTATTTATTTTCCCAAATGGAATTTTCTTGTTCGTTTGTATTCTTTGTGGGTAGCATTGTTATTCTATCTAGATTTTAGCATTTTTTCGTTTACTTTGTCCAAAATAATCTCATTTTTTTCTAATCACTTACTCTGAATTGCTTGAAGTTTACTGAAACTTATTTAAACTAAATGTCAGCTGTGCCCAGATAGTTTTGTAGTAACAGAAAGGCTACTTGAAAGAACGAATCACAGTATTTCCTGTGATCATTAATATGTCCCTTCCACAAGATGAAATACCACAGTACTTCAGTACAGTCTGTGGATGTGTCACCATTAGTATTTTAATCAGTGTCACTTCGATCTCTAAGTTGTACCCGGTTAGCTCTCTGAATTCTTGCAGCCAAGCGTTCCTTCTGCACTGACTATCTTAAATGATGCTCTCCAGGAGTGCAGCTTGTGCTCCAGATACTAACAGATGTTCAATCTGTGGCCTGGACAAAGTTAGTCTGAAACAAAATCTTTGAAACATGTACAGTGTGGAAGCAAACTTAGCTCTGACTGTTTTGTTTCACAGACAGAATCCTGTTGCACTGGGCTGCTTCCTTTTCAGTTTTTTGCAAGGAAGAGCGCTAACATTCTCAAGACAGTTTGAGCAGTTGGCATTATTTCAATGAGAAATGTTTTACAACTGTACTAATCTTGCAGACAATTTTATTAAATTACTTCTGATAATATTTATTGCTTATGGAAAAAACGTGGAGCAGTTATTCCCGTTTTTTTAAATATTTAAAGTAAAAAAAATAGTGCTAGTTTCTGTGCTACATGTCATAAAAGATAACACTGTTAAATATAGCTTAAAAGAAGGTAAGAAGTATGTAAGTGCCCTGTAAGTGCCCTCTTAATATCATTAGGATACTGAGTTGACAAAGAAGAAACCCTGGCATACATTTAGAAAAGCATACTTAGAACTATTGCAACACACAGCAGGCACATAGATGCAGAACGAGGAACGTTGTTTCTTACGTCTCACATTGTCTGTTCTGAGGCACATCCAGAAGGGAAGAGAGGGATGAAGCAGTGTGTCAGGCCTAGCAGTGTCTCAGTTCTCTCCAAAAGTGATCTGCTCCTCGTACCTGATGCATTGTCAGTGACAGGGATCAACGTCGAAGTCTGTGTAGTCAGCTGTTCTTCTGGCCCATTGGCAAAAGCCTTGCTGATAAAAACAGGATGAAAATGATTATTTTAAAACATACGTAATTTCTGCCAGTCGCAGATGGAATTTCATAGGTTGAAGAAATACTTTTTCCTGGGTGCAGAATGTCTCCTAACCTATATGCTCTAACCCTTTTACAAACCAAAGAGATGCAAGAGCATTTCGAAAAGAACCTAAGTAGTTGTAAAAATAGATGATATTAGGAAGTCCAAATAGGGACATTAGTAGCAATCTCTTTACATACCTAAAAATAAAAATGAAATTAGAAGAATTTTGTCAAGTTCCTACAAGTTAGAAGGAACTATTATTCAAGGTTGATTTTTCAAACTTGAAATCCAGCCGTTCACGCACATTAATACCAGGGCAACCTAACTCACATTTTCCTAGGATAAAGTTGCAGACTCCAGACTCCAGTGTATTTTATGAGGATCGAAAAGAACTAGACTTGAATAAATGCAAAAACATGATCTGCTTTTTTTCTTTCCTGCTGTACTTTGGTTCGTGCTTGAAAACAACTAAAACTATTGTTGCTAAATCCTGAGTGGTACAGTGGGAGTATGGAAATACCATGCTCAAGAAATGAAATTTGTCATTTAAATGAAGTTAAAATAGAAAAGAATGGGCATCCTTAGCAAAGGATTGTAATCGACACTGCCTGTAGTTACTTGCATGTGTCAGAATAGGCGTTTACTCCTGGAAAGTAAACATAAAAGGCAACATTTGAACAACTGTAAACTCAGTGGGGAGGAGAAGGACCAAAAAACAAACCCCTCAAAAAGCCCACCGAAAAACAAGAGAGACGTTGTTTGAGAATTAGAATTGCTGAAGAGGTAGTATTGAAACATCCATTTAATGCTGAAAAAAACCTGAGAAAAGCTATTCTTTACTTTTGCAAATATCTTTTGTATCTTGTTCTGGAAAACGTAATGTCTAATAAAAATGGAAATATTCACAGAATAAACAGTATTTAAAATACAGCTAATCATTTAAACCATTTTAACCAGTAGCAAACAATGTGTACATCTTAGAAAACCTGTTTATCATCAAGGGTTTTTTACCCCTGTTTAACATCTGAGTTATTGTTAGCCTATGTCCAGGAGAAAACTTGTTGTGAACTTCATTTTTGCTAAATTGAAGAACCAGTAACCACTTAAACATTAAAAGATCATTAAATTTTTGATGCTTTAAGTTTCTGTACTTGTGTAAAAAAATTTATTTTTCTATAGTATTCTGTTAATTTCATTAGCTGTACAGTGTGCTATTTATTCATGTGGCTGACAGATTCAGGGAAGACACCATGTTTCATACACTCTCAGAAAATGGCTGGATGAGTTGTCTGCCTGCATATGTAGGCTACTACTGTATACATTTCTACAAAACTTCCAGACAATTTATGATGAGAACACATCATAATCAGATAAGAGCACATCATTATCAGTTCTCAATATTAATCTTGCACCAACTTTCTTTTTATTCATCTTTATGAAATACCTGATTTAATTTGAACTGAAAGTCTTCTGTGATCTGTAATGTTCTTCAGAATTCCGGATTCAAAAGTTCTGTATTGAACAACAGTAACAGCTTTTTTTCTGTTTTAACCAGTCTTCTAAATTGGCTGGGTTTTCTTACTGTTGCTCTAGGCTATGGAGTTGCTTGTGGAAAAAGCTATTAGCAGCGCTACTGGACCACAGAGTCCTGGGGATGCACTGAGAAGAGTTTTTGAGTGTATATCTTCAGGAATCATCCTTAAAGGCAAGTTGCATTCGATCAGTGTCTGTATACTTACAGTTAACTAATGTAAAATCTGTAATCTTGGTTGAAATAAGGTAGAGATATGCTACTAATTAGCCGAACCATTGTAGGTGGTCCTGGCCTTCTGGACCCTTGTGAAAAAGATCCTTTTGATACACTTGCTGTAATGACCGATCAGCAACGAGAGGATATTACTTCAAGTGCACAGGTAAGGAAATATATGTGCGAAGTAACTAAATTTGATGGCTGGTTTTGGAGGGTTTTTTGGTTTGCCTTTTTCTCTTTTTTTTTTTTTTTTAATGGAGCCATACAGTGGACGTGAATTTTCCTTTCTTAGAATATAGTTCAGATGATCTTTCAGATGATCAGTCTTAAGCAAGGCAATAAAAATGTCACAACAGAGGATGTATAATACTGTTCATTTTTGCAGAAAAAATTAACAAACTTTCCTGAAAAGTTTGAAGCACTCCACAGCAGTATGTTACTAGATTTAGGTTATTGCCCCTACCTCTTCATTGATCCTTTTGCTAAAGATTATGAACGTGTGATTGGACATGTGACAAGCTTTGGCTGCTTCAGTGCAAGTCCAGCAGCTAAAACACATGTGCATTATTTTTTAGCTAAGATGGTATCCCTTGTACAGAAGCAGCAAATGTGGCACACACGTTTTATTGTGATGACTTTGTTGGGGGAAGGAAGAGGGGATAGTAAGAGCTAAGGATAATGTACACCACTAATGTTCTTCATCAATTGTTTGCCAAAGTACTCAAAATTGACATTTGTTTCTAACAGAAATAACTTCTTTCTGCCCTTTTTCTAGTTTGCACTGAGACTCCTTGCATTCCGTCAAATACACAAAGTTTTAGGAATGGATCCGTTACCACAGATGAATCAACGCTTCAACATCCATAATAATCGCAAAAGGAGAAGGGACAGTGATGGGGTTGATGGATTTGAAGCAGAGGGGAAAAAAGACAAAAAAGATTATGATAACTTTTAAAAATGTTTGTCATCAGTGCTAAGATCAAACGTGATAAAAAGTCCATTTGTTGCCTTGTTTTTACTTCATTCATAATAATGTCTGTTGAAAACATCCAAAACCAACTCGGGAATTAGATTTGGAAGAGAACAACCTGGCTCTTCTGTGAGATTCTGAATACTTTACTGGATGTACTGCACCAGACAAATTATGGATGGAAAGACTGCAAATGGAAACTCTCTTGTCATAGGGAAGAATAGTTTTCCCTCATTGCATCTTCTTTGAATGTGTTGCTAACTTTAGTAACTTTTCTTCTTTTTTTTTTGTCTTTTTTATTAACAAGTGCGTTGTCTTCTTATCTTGACTGTATTTAATGCTTCTGTTGCTATGTGTATTTTGATTTTTTATTTAGTTTTTTTGTTTGCCTTTGACACTAGTTGTATTAAGTTACTTTGTGTTAGATAGTATAAACTGTTCCCCTCCCCATTAATATTTTACAGAACTTTTTTTTGTAAAGTGAGACTGCAGGATTATGGTTTTTTCTAAATGTGAAGGGGTTACAACACATAATTATCCTGCCATTGGAGTGCTCAGAATTAAATGTTTTTGCCAATCTTGTGGCATTTGTCTCCTTAGTGTGATATAACAGTGTAATTAAGACAAATTTGTGTTAATCTAATCAAGTTTGCTGTTAGTTGTGCATTAGCAGTATAAAAGCTAATATATACAGTATGGTCTTGCAACAGTTTTAAAGCAGCTGCATAATTGATCAAAGTTTTGCATGATGTTTTTGTTTTTAATAGAAGGGCTTTTAAAACTATCATTTTAGGTTAAATGTGTAGGTCTTTGTATGACTGACTTAGTGACATAGCAAGGCCAAAAAATAACTTTCTGAATTTCTTTTCTCAACGTACAAGCAAAAGCAGGCATTTCCCATTTAGACAAAGTTAGTCACTCTTTTCAGTCAACTTTGTCAATTAATGCCTCTCAGCCCTTAAAATAAATGTTTGTCATATCAGTGCCTGTGAGGTTATTCCTTATATCTATTCCTGTATAAACTTTCTGTGATTTTTTTCAATAATTCAGATTTTAAAAGTGAAGTATTACTGAAAAAGTGAAGGTTATCAAAGAAAAAACCCAGAAAATTATTTGATGTGGCCATAGTGTATGCTTATGTCTCTTTCAAAAAGCTAAATATAGCAGTGGTGTAAGTAAAGTTACATCATACTGTTGATGTATACTCTGGTACACAGGTGTGATTTGTTGTCACAGCACTACAGTGGAATACACAAATAAAAACTAAAATTTATGAAATTACTAAAATTCACTGTACACTGGAAACTGAAGTTTCACTCATTCTGTTCAGTGTGTATTATGCTTTATTGCAAACCCGTAAAACACAGATTAATGTAGACTAACATTCCGGTAACTATTGATGGCTGTAGGAAAGTATCACACATTACAAAGCTCACGTGTTATTTCTGGTATCATTCATTAAAAAACCCTTTTGTTCTATTTTGAGGTCGAATTTATCTTTGACCTTTTTGATAAGTTACTCGTGGAGTAGGGGGATGTTTCTGTTTGCAACACCTATTGCTAACAGCATGGGCCTGTGGAATAAAAATACAAT
Organism: Chionis minor; assembly: GCA_013398295.1. Taxonomy (NCBI): domain Eukaryota; kingdom Metazoa; phylum Chordata; class Aves; order Charadriiformes; family Chionidae; genus Chionis; species Chionis minor. The sequence continues at coordinate 51,488 of VZSF01000006.1, read as the reverse complement.
ATTTTAGAAAAATAGAGGGAGTCTGAAGACTTAATTTAATGCAGTGTTTTTCAAGCATCAGAGTGCAATTTTTAAGGAAGTGATTATTAGAGATTAGCAAATAAATGGAAAGCTTTCTCATTGTAGGAGAGATTTCGTACTAATTTCAGCACCGGAAATATAGAAAGCAGAAATGCTTTAGAGTTACTTTAAAAAAAAAAAACAGATTACACTAGTTTCTGTTGTCCAGCCTTGATGCATAGCTCCAAGCATGTGCTTGTTCTTAGTCTTTTTTTAAGAGGGTACTTGCTGCCATGGTGTCTAGTTAGCCATTACTATTTATTTTGAAAGCTACAGGTGCTATTCATGTGGCTAGTTCAACTCCATACCAAAGTTTCCTTCCTCATAAAGCAATCTTGTCTATTCAGGCATGTGACCCTAAAATTTAGGATTAAAAAGGTCAAAGATGTATTTTGGATTTCCTGTATTTTTGTTCGACTGGCTTTTAACTCTTAACCAGTTTCTGGATCTTTTGAAATGTTGTATACTTAAAGTGATTCCACATTAAATATGAAGCTGTGACCATGAGTTTTGTGCTGTGTGGTGAAGAGTGAATTTGCGGTTTGTTTCTGGTTTTCCTGCTCATCTTAATGGGCTATTTTAGGTAACTTCTGACTCTTGTTAATCTAAGAACAATGGAAAAACAAGGTTTTAAAAAGTGCAGAACTGGCTTTGACTTTAAATATTACACTGTGCACTTAGGAAGACAAAACTGAGACCAATTAATCAACTTATGAACAAGTAATCATTTTAATATCCTGTGGTTTTGGTAATGCTAGTGGTTTACCAATAAGCAGTGTTTGCCTTTTTTATTCAGCAGTGCTGTGTGCTGAATCTCAAAATCCCAGACAACAGAGAAATGCACACAGCAAGAATTTTCCCCTCAGTGTCCACCGTAGAGGAACAGTTTGTGAAAACGTGAGCTGTTAATGTCTTGAAGCTTTTTTGAGCTTTGGCTTGTCTGCCTGGTTTCTAAGTGTGTCCTGTCTGTGAGCAGCGTGGATTCACACGGATTCCTGCACAGAGGCATTGCTAGAAATGAAAGTCTGTTGGACATAGTCCATCAGCTTCTTGCCCTGTTATGAAATTCTAGATGAACTGTTAATCTTACAGAGCTATTGAATGTGATGTGTTCGTTCGCTGCTTCTATTTTTAGACCTAAGAAGTGATTTAATAATACTTAAAATTGTTGAACCTATCAAATTTCTGTGAGTCAGAATCAACTTTAAATATTCCTACAACAATTTTTATGCATATCTAACATTCTTGTTGCTGGTTGAATATCTGCTGATCATTAGTCTGTTAAGTATTCACACAATGCTGAATTCATTTCTTTATCAAACAATTAAGACTTGTTTGGACTACCCAAATGGATTATAATAGCATATTGGGGGGGCGGGGGGGAGTAATAGGCACAATTTGCAATCTGTTTTTTTCCACTTCCATTGTAGGTTTACAAAGTACAGTGATAGATTCAACAAAGACATTTGTTTTTCTTCTGTTTGTTGAGGTTTTTTTCTCTGAGACCTGTAAGCCAAAGAGCTTCCTAGCCAAAAAGGCTAATAGCAAATTAAATCTTTTCCTGAGTGATTCTTTTATAAATCTTCTCAAGATTTCTTCCTTTTCCTTCAGAGTGCTATTTCCTTCAGAGTGCTTCAGAAACAGACATCTAGTCTTTTGGGGAAGAAAAAAAATCCAAGGGGTGTCATCTACAGAGTTATCACAACGGTTTTGATTTACATCCAAATGAAAATCAGGCTTCATTCTGTAAATATCTGTTCATTTGTATTCTCCCATTTTGTTCCATTTCCTCATTTGGAATATGAAAATGTGCATATATATTCCCAGTACTGAGAGAAGTTTGTTTATTGACTGCTTTCTAATGTTTTACAGTTTGCATTCTAAGAAATGCTGCCCTAATCATACTTGGCAAGTGTAAAGTTCCTCACAGGGTAAAGGTTGCCGTTTTTTTCTGGGTACCTGATTGGCTGCTGTTGCTGGGGGTTTTTATCCTGCACAGTGCACACTTTGCCATTTAACATAGCCTTAAGATACCTGCCTTAGCAAGGGTCATCATTAAGAGTCGTCTTCTTTAATGTGTGTTTTCTTAAGCTATTTTGCAAAGCCATGGCCATTAATATTTATGCCAAAGCCAGCGATTCATGCATTGCAGGGTAGTCTGAAGTTTTATCAGCTCTTAGAGGCTCAGCCTAGGTTAAATACTTTCACATATATTCTACATCCATCCTATTTTGGGTTGGTAGCCTAAATCCAAAGAAACATAGAATGCCATCAAGAAAAGTTTTGAAGTTTTCTGTAGAGGATTGCAGAACAGAATAGCTTACCAAGAGAAAATAAATGGTTTTTTTCTTACAATAAAAAGTTACTTTAGCATTAAAAGGGCGGGAAAAAGCCTCTTGTTTCTACATGAGAATCACAAACCTTGCTCCTTAGGTAAGCTTTTTTCTTTCCTTTTCTGCATGCTGCAGCGTGTTTGTGTTAATTGTATGCATACATGATTAGGAAGCTCTGTCCAGAATATGTAAGACAGCCTTATCACAGACTTAACTTCTGGCATACATTTAAATTTGCCAGTAATTTGCTGGTTCTACAAGTTAAAGTTTTCTTACTAGGCTGGTAAATGGAGCTGCATTACTGGTTATACCAGTCAGTGTTTTCTTACCAAGACGGGAGGCTGCGCTGCGTTGCTCACAGCGCAAGCCAGAACATTGTGGGGGCGAGGACGGTCATTGTATGTGTTCCCAGAGGAGAGGGGGTTTCTCAGAGGTCCAGGCACCTAGCTGGCAGCCCCACATGGATACCTCAGGGTGCCTTAGGACAACGAGAATGGCATTGTTTAGGTAACTACCATGTTAGGTAAACCTACATGTAACACACATGAGAGAAAAGTGCCGGGACTTTTAAGGATTGGAGCCAACGGGATCCAGAGTGTTGCCAATACAGTCATGTGAAACTGCAGCTTCAAGAAGGTGCGATAATCGTGAAGGAAGAGTTGAGGTATCAGAAAGGGAGCATGCTTGTTGCAGTAAAGTGCGTACGGTAATTAAATCCCATCCCAATTTCTCCCAGTAACCTCAGTAATTTTTGTAGCCTGTTTTGTAAGTGGAGAGGGAAAAGAATAGAACAGAGTGTTACAGCATACAATACAATACAATACCTTTCAGTTGGAAGGGACCCACAACGATCAGCCAGTCCAACTGCCTGACGCCTTCAGGGCTGACCAAAAGATTAAGCATCTTATTAAGGGCATTGTCCAAATGTCTCTGAAACACTGACAGCCCTGGGACACTGACACCTCTCCAGGGAGCCTGTTCCAGCGTGTGACCACCCTCTGGGGAAAGAAATGCTTCCTAATGTCCAGTCTAGACCTCCCCTGGTGCAGCTGTGAGCCATTCCCCCACGTCCTGTCACTGGGTACCAGGGAGAAGAGCTCAGCACCTCCCTCTCCACGTCCCCTCCTCAGGAAGCTGCAGCGAGCAATGAGGTCGCCCCTCAGCCCCCTTTCCTCCAAACTAGACAAGCCCAGAGTCCTCAGCCGCTCCCCACAGCACGTTCCTTCCAGCCCCTTCACCAGCTTTGCTGCCCTCC
>VZSF01000006.1:0-37229 GCA_013398295.1 Chionis minor | reverse complement strand
GGCTGTCAGGCTGCCGCAGCCCCGCTGCGCAGGGCGGGCGGGGGGCGCTCCGCGGGCCCGGCCGGCGGTCTCGTCAGGGCGGCGGGGGGCAGCCGGTGGTCTCGCCAGGGCGGCGGGGGGCAGTCGAGCCGTCTCCCCCCGGGCTGCCGTCCTCCCCGGCCCGCTCTGGGGTCCCGGAGCCGCGCTCCGCGGGGGGCTGTGAGGAGCTTCCCGGTGGGACGGGGCTGAGGGACGGCGCCGGGGCCGGCGCGTCTGGTGCCGCGAAGGTGCTTCCCCGAGGACGCGGGGGGGGGGGAAGCTGTTTGCTCGCAGCTTCTCGGGAAAGCTTTAAAAAAAAAAAGAATGCGCTTGGCTGGTCGATTTTCGGCTGATTATTTTTTCTGGTGGCTCCCTTGAATTGTTTCTGTAAGCAGTGACCAGATGTCAGGCTGTCGCTGTGGCTGTTGAGCTTGTAAGGTGGGACTTCCCGAACCTTAATGTTTTTAACGTCCCTTGACATCGCTCCCGGTGCGTTCTGCCTGAGCACACGCCTTGTTTTCTGTCCTGGCGCTGGGTCTCTCTTTCCTCAACAGCTCGATGTCGAGCTCTCGGCTGTGCATATTGTTCTTCCCGTTGTCCTTTCACTTATTTGTTGAAACTTGCGTTGCCAGTTTGATTGAAGTGGCTTCAGACTCAGTTTGCTGAGGTCATGTTGTTAGCAGATGGTATTATATCTGTATTATTATTCAGTATTCCTTCATTCTTATTCCTGGTAAACAGCCTTTTTCTAGGAAGACCAATCTTCATGAAAACTAGCCAATTGTGGTTGGTTTGGTTTTTTTTTCCCCCCTGCATAGTTCTTCTTAGTTGTTCAGTTCTCTTGAGCGTTTCTTAAGAAGGACATTTTTGTCTGTCTTGTTTATTAATACAGAGTTCGTCACTGATAGGACCTTGGAGGATCTGCTGGTTTTATTTTGCACTAAATCTGAAATAACAATGCAGAGTTATAATGGCTTAAGTCAGCCGTGCTGTTTAAAACTTACGTCCTTGTTTTGTGGTCACAACTTTGGTTTTATGCGTTGTTCAGCCCTGGTGACTTGTAGTTTTATCAGTTTACTTTAAAAGCTTTTCTATCTTCCACGTACTTCCCAGTAAAAATGATGTAAACTATAGGCACTTCTAGAGTCAGCAAATATGTGTCAGTTTTTCACCTTAGGAAAGTACGTTATGCAAATACACAAAAGAAGTGTGTGCTCAAAGAACTGAATTTTGCGAAGGTGAGAACTTCACTTGTTGGATGTACTGAAAGATACTTACTTCACTGTTTAAACAAGCATGCTGTATGATTAGAGCTTGCTGGAGAAAATGGCCAGTGGGAAAAGGGGCGAGTAAAATATATGTAGGACAGTAAGATACCAAATAATAAAGAGTACTTTAACTTGATTATAACCACAGTGATGTAACTCTTCAAATGCGATCTTGATGGCTGCAGGAAGAATAATGAAGGTATTTAATACTGGAAGATGAAGCTCTTCCTGGTGCAGCAGAGCTTGCAGACATTTGCTTTATTTATTCATGCTGCTTTTAACTATCTCCTTGATGCATTTAAGTTTAAGAATTTCATGGGGTCTTGCAGCAGAAGCTTTGAAATATAGACCTGACTTCTACCATGGATTTGGTGTCTCTTTCACAGCTTCAAAAGCTCAGTGAAACTGAAGTCAGATTCCAGTAGCAAGTAAAGCAAGCTTAACTCTTTGCTCTGTTGGATATTGCTCCCTTTTTGACCTCTCTTTTTGACAGCCTATGACTGCCTTAATGGGGTGGTTACGTAGAAAGCTGAAGACTTCGTTGGTTTTTATGAGGATTAAAAATAAAACTTTAGATACCTGATGAAACCTGTGAGGCTAACTGGGGATCTGGAAAAAAAACATTGATTAGATATCCTAAAATAAGCAGAATTGAGCATGTCTCAAGGAACTATTTCCTGTATGTACATGAGAAAAATAGCTTTCTGAAAACAAATTTCTTGTACCTGTTAACTTTCATAGAGTTGAGTTTTGAAATGGGGCTAGGCTGATAGAACAGTGAAAATACTTCAGTCCATCTTGTGCGGAAAATAGTTTGGTCAGCTGGGAGCTTTCCTTTCATCAAGATGGTGTAACTACCATACTAGGGCAGACTGATATCCTGTCTCTTTCAGTAGCAGATGCTTGGGGAAGAATATAGGTGAGAGGTATGTTTAGTATTGTGCTTTCTCTGGTAGACCCTATCAAAAGAGGGGAAACAGCAGTTCGGGGACTTCATGAGCTTGAGGTTACATCTAGCTAGCATTTGAGCTAATGAACTGTGAATTTATGGAGGTTTGCCTTGAATCTGTTTATACTTCTGACTTGCAGCAGGATTTTTCTGTCAAGCACTATGCGCTACAGAGCAGTATAGTAGTGCTATGCTGTAGACTCCTTGTTTGTTTGAGACCTAAAGCTGCTGCTTCTAGGTTACGGGAGCCCTACGGTAAGAAAATGCAACAGGCAGAACTGAGTTTCGTTCTAGCTGCAGGTTTAGTCCGTTCTTAAATACCTGAAGGACACACTAGGTAATGTTCAGAAAAGTAAAATGAAGTTAGCTTTAAACTGCTTTGGAAGTTTTGTTTGAATATGAAAAGAAACAGGAACTCTATTCGTGCTAGTATATAGCAAGGTAGAAGCAGGGAGTGAACAGCAAATGCTGTTTATTAAAGGAACAGAAGTGATTTCCGCTGTGGAACCCCAGAATGTCTGGAAAAGTGGCGTTTTTGACATACGACTAAATATAACCTAGTTATGCTCTGCCGTATGGAACCACAGATCAATCAATGGTCTGTTGACAGTGAGGCCGTAGGATGTTGATATTAGTGACACACTTCCCCTCAGGACAGACTTGGCTACCCTGCAGGAAGTGGGGTGAATACTAGGCTATAAAGTCAATGTTTTGACATGTCTGATCATGGGCTAGGAATAATTTGTCTATGGAGACATAGAAACAAGAACCAGTGAATTACTTAACAAATTCTAATGTTTCAGAACTGAAAACATTTACAAAACTAACAAGCTGGATCATATTTTCCTTAAAAATCTGAATTTGAATAAAAAAGCAGATATTGAACTTGATTTGAAGCCTAATGTTACTTTTTTGTGCATGTATTCTTAAAAGTTAAATATTACATGCTAATGCTTGTAGGATATTAGTTCTTCTGTTAGCCCTTAAACTTTAAAAAGAGTTTGTTCTGCTTCATCTTACTTGTCCCTGAAATCTGGAGTACGCCTCAAGCTGTTGAGTTGTGAAGGTAACTTTCATATCTCTTGTGCTTTGTCTCTGAAGTCATGCATTGCTGTTAGCTCATAACCACTATGAATAATTACTGCTTGTAAATCTTGGTACAATATTGTGTGTTTTGTAGTGGTCACTTTTAAAATAGTATGACGCTCCTTCTAAATTGGAGGGATGGAGTTGAAAGGTGGAATAACAGTTACCAAACTGGACAGCTGGGCTTTGGGCTGACGTGGGGGAAGCCGGGTGTTGAAGTCAGAGGAGATGGACAGGACAATATAAGGAAAGAGGAAAGGATAAAAGATGAAAAGGACATGGAAAACATGCGCTATGATCTAATGGGCTATTGGATAATGGAGCCGTGAAAGGAAGGAAAATGAGCATTTAGAGATTATTTTCAGCACTGTTATTAAAGTGTAGTAAGTATCTCCTCTAGGTTGTAGGACGTACAACACGGGATTAGGCTTGTTTAGCCAAGAAATAGTCTTTCAGAAAATAGCAAGTATACATTGTGGTTTGTTTCTAAATACAAAGTAAATATACACTAAGCATGGGCACAGGTATTTCCTCTTTTGCAAGAAATCCCAGTGGAGCTGTTAGATATAAGTTTGATTTATTTTACCCAGGAATACTGTATTCACTTGTTGGAGCACCACAACCAACTTGCAAATATTTCAGTATACAGTTTGACTTCTGCAACTGATCAAGTTAGGTGTATAGTTCAGAAAGCTATCTCAGCCCCCCATTAGTCTTTTAGTGAAGTGTAAGTAACTAATTAAGAATGGACCTTCATAGCAAGCCTCACCATGGTGTAGAGTTTTCCTGTGGAGAGATTTCTTGTAGAACACTGTATAATAACATTAGAATAGCCTGTGTTCTCACAGCACTACTATTTGCTGTCAGCCTTGAAAGAATGTATGTTTCAGCCAGTGCTCTCGAAACCCTAGAAGTGATAACTGGTTCCTTCAGTACTTGAATCTAATAAACAGTGTGTTTCCCAGTACGGTTACTAAAAACCCTGTTCTCAGTTGCTGGAATTAATCTCTAGCACAAATGTGTGGCTATGGATAAATGGAGACATTACTGTGGGCTAAGGTGTATTCAGAGTTTACAGCATATAATTTGCAGCAGCAGACTATGCATGGTCTCTGCTGAGAGTGATGAGCAACATCCAGTATCAATAGGCTTGTATACATATTTTGCAGTACTGATTAAGAAGAAATAAATCTAATGTCTCTGACAAGGTCAGAGTAATCTGGATGCTAGCATGCAGGGAATGTTTTTCACTTTTTACTCATTTTTGGTCCATAGTTACTCACCTTCCTGTGGAGGGGAAGATGAGGAAATACTCTCAGTTGTGGTGAGATTCCGGGACAAAGAGCAGGAATCATTTGGGATCCCTCTTCTGCCCTAACCACTAGGACCCTGTTAATATAGCATAATTGCTGCTTCATCTTCCTGCCTTAACTCAATGTTGCTTCATGTGTGGTGGCTTTTTTAGGCTTCAGCACTTGAGAAAGAGATATCTCTCCTGACAGACTTGGGGAATATGTTTTAGGCCCTTTACATATTTTTTGGGGTGAGAGCTGAATGTAGTCCCTGGGTATTGCAAACTGTGCAGTTGTTCTCTATACTTGGGTAAAAACCAAGAAGAAACGGGGAGCCTTTCATTAAGAAAAACTGTTTCTCTATTGTGTTGTCTCCCCCTTACTGAAGCAGAGCATCTGCAAGGAGCGTGGTGTCTCCGTTCACTTCATGGTTTTGTAGTGCTGTCGGTTGAAGTTGGTTTGAATTAGCAAGAAGGATGATACATTTTAATTTAGTATGGTGTGACATGTCAGCCTGCAGTTTTGGTATGGTTTAGTACTCTGTACTGTTATAACTGATGATTTTGGAGCATTGCTGTATTGCCTACCACTGTTTAGTCTGATAACCTGGAAAAAGGAATGTAGCACAAGGTAAGCACACAGGTGGGAAACTTAAATGACTAAGAAGTTTCTAAACCCTTTGTTTCTGTCATTTCTGAGGCAATCTGAGGTTAATTTTCCTCATTTGCATGGTGTCCTATGGGTATCTGCTTTTACCTATTGCTGGTAGTAGGGTTTCCTGTGTTGTATCTTGGGTAAGAGGTACTAAGGTGCTGCTTGGGGCATTAAGAACGGGGAAGCTACAGATGAAGAAGTATCTGTCTGCAGGTGTGCGTGGCTTCAGTGGTCGTATATGGACAGTGCTTGCATGCTTAACTTCAACAAATGGTCAGAGGGTGAAGTTTGCTGAGGTCTGGGTGGATTTGGTAGCTTGTGGATAGGGAGAGACTTGCTTCTGCTGCTTCCCTTTCTTCTGTTTCTGTGCTCACTGACCTGTTGATGAGCCAGTTCTGCTAACAATAGGCAGTAACAACAAAAACAAATGTAGCACAAGTACACACTTTCCGGCTGATCTTATGAACCAGATTACCTCACCGTGTAGTCAGACAAGCCCAGGGGTAAAAGGAGTGGGTGGGCAAGTATCAACTGTATGACTGATTAAGGGGGTGTTGAGAAGCCTGCATTTTAGTGTCAGCAGGCTCTTAAGTACGTTCAAGACCCGTGTTTCCCCAAAACTGAAATCCATTAGGAAAATAAAGTTGAAACACAGTGGAGATATTAGTTAAATTTATGAGTTCCTACACAATTTGCACTGACTCACAGTGAGTTAACAACTTTTCTTCATAAAGTTCTTTGCCTTCTCTCTTACAAGAGCAGATATAAAGTGTGACATTAATAGAATTTAATGTAGTTTAATACCCTCCCTTGAAAAATGAGTGCAGCAGCCTGGATTCTCCACCAGTGTTTACGGTGTGCATTCTAGCTATCCCTAGTGCATAGGTACTGTTGTGGGTTTGGGCCAGATTGGCCCAAGCAAGCCAAGTGACAGATGTTCCCTCCCTCCTGGCGAGCAGGAGAGAGAGGAGAGACTAGTTTAGTAAGAACTAAACTATTTTAATGAAATATAAAGAACAAAACAATAAAAAGAAAATAAGGAAATATATACAAAACTGTATCAAGCTCCCAGGATGACAATCATGTCACCAGCAGGCATTGGGGAAGTCCCCGACTGGATTCAGCAACGGATGGGAACTGGATTCAGAAACACACAGGTCGGGATCAAAGGTGAACGAACGGACGGAGTCCTCCTCGGATGCCGGCCATTGAAGAAAAAGAGAGCCCGCTGACCCGTTGGTCCCTCGGCTTTTACACTGAGCATGATGCAGATGGGATGGAATACCCTGTGGGTCAGTGTTGGGTCACCTGTCCTGTCCGCTCCTCCCCACAAGTGGGACCCCCTACGCTTTTCCATTTCCAACCCTCCAATGGGGCAAATAACAGAGTTGGCTGCCCTTGGCTGTGATAGCAGCAAGCATAAGCAAGAGCCTCTCTGTGTACCGTGCCTCGGCATCAGCTATAAACATGGGGCTTATCACTCTGGGAGAGTAACTTTCTGCACAATCTGCTGGTAATTTCAGCAGTTAGAAGAGTCCTAGTTAGAAAGTGGAGTTACTGAACAAAACTGGTCCTGTTTTACCTCAAACCAGGACATGTATGAAAACAGTCTTTAAAATATGTATGATTTTATTACAGGATTATAAATGTTGACTCTGAAATAGAACTGTTCTAGAGGCTTAGCTCTTGGAAGCTGTTGTATGTTACAGGAATTCTGCCTATAGTAAGCCCTTCAATGTCTGTGGGTTTTTGTCGATGAAGAGTGATACTGGATTTTGCAAGCCAAACTTGGTGTTTGTCTGAGGTGTGGTTCTGCTGTGATGCTATTTAATTAAAATTTTAATTTTAATTCCTTTCAGAAATTAATCAATTTAACTTGTAAGCAAAACCCAAACTACTTATTCAAAATTATTTGCCTCTATGGTACTTTTTTATAAAAGATTCATTGCATTTTAACAAACGGCTATAAATTCAAAGAACTACTTTGGGTTCAAATATTTTTTTTTAATTTTTTTGTTCAGGTCTTATCTGCCAACACTAGAATAAACTGGTACTCATAGCAATAAGTACGAGTGTTCAAGCAGTGTGTATGCATAAACAGCAGTTATTACATGCCTTCTTTTATCTCCCAAAGTAAAAGTTACTGGGAAAACACTTAGTGAGTATACTACTTTACTGTTCTGTAGCAGTGATTGTTGGCATATAATTTGTGAGCAAACAGTGTTGCATTTAGCTGCGCACCTATTGTGATAGTGGAAGGCATAGCTATAAAGACACTAATAAACCCAAAGTTTAGCTTGGAGCTAGCAGTGGCGAAGAGACAACATTGGGAAAATGTGTATGTATTTCTTCTCTGAATGCAGCAGTGTTCAGTTTGAGCCATGTTTGCATAGTAACTTATTTAGCTGACAAGCATGAACTTTGATTAAAATTTACTTGTGCGACATTGAAACTTAGAAGTCAAAGGCAGCAAGTTGTGTTTTGTTTTCTGCATTAACTGCCAGCAGTAGTTACAGATTTCTTTCTTCACACCACAACCACTTCATTTTATAACCTTTACCTCTTTTCAACCTGTTTTGAATGTGTCTGCTGTTCTCATGACATGGTTTCCTGGTGGCTTTAGTTTTGCTTCAATCTTTGTTCTGGGTCTTCTGAGTGTTGAGAGCAAGCGTTTATGTGAATGGCAAAGCGGGGTTATTTTTATGCTCTCAGGGGCTTTTGTTTCTCTGTATCTAATCCAGAAAAACTGTTATTGCTTATGTCTCCTTTTGATTGCTGTGATTTGCAATATCTGACTTTGGAGGCTGCTGAGAAACTAAAATTAGCTTGCTTACTGCCGTGGCCCCAGGGGGGTTTCCAGTTAACTAATAGTCTTCCAGAAAGACTCCAATGCATGCAGAGGGACTTGGAGGAGGAAGTTCTGAACTGGCTGAGCAGGAAGGGTGTAGCATGTCCTCTAGTTTAATAGTCTGTCAGCTGGAGGTTTTAGCCCAACTATCAGTGCCTCAAGGCTAGTGTAAGTGACACCAAGTTTAATGGGTTTGTTTTGGGCAATTTGGGTCCAAACTAAAGGATATCCTGTGACTGGTTTTATGTCTTGGCTCTGGAATTCTGAAATCCCTTTACCTATAATCTTGGTAGTACTGTTTAAGTACATACTTTGATTGCAATAACACATGAAAGAAACCAAGAAACAGATAATGAAGGATGAGACTTGAAAAATTATGAAGGGTACATTAGAAACAAATATTAAGTCATACATGGGAAAGCTTATGAATGAACTCTCGGAGATGATGTGGTAATACTAAGTTTATATTTATCCATTTGCATGTGCTGCGAGAACTTAAAAAGTATTGGTAATGCTGTCTTTATATCTGTTACTTATACAAAGAATGCATTTCCTTTTGTGTTCACAATTGCATGTAACTGATACTGTGGGTGTCAAACCACTGACTTAATTATTTAGCTAATAGACTACTGACCTTTAGTGAAAGGAGCATATTGCAAACTTCTCCTTAATTTACAAAGTGTTTCCTCTAATTTTAATTTGCCTATTTGCCAGAATGTGAGGAATTTAAGATGGAGGGTGCTGGTTTTTACAGCGTGTATTGAAGGTAATTTTTCAAAATTACTAATTACTCTTTCTCTCTTTAGGAAATACACATAAAGGAACCCATAGAAAAGGAAGTAAATCCTCACTTATTACCAGGTAATTGTTGTATATTGTATTATTAGAATTAAATAATAAAAAATTAATCATGTAAACAATATTCTCATGTCTGTGCAGCAACACTCATATAACATCAGTGTCCCAAGTAGTGAAACAGAGCTTTTGGTGTAACAACCCACACAGGTTGAAATGTTATAAATATCTGTATCTGCATGGCTTGTTTAAAAAATTACAAAAAATTGAAACTTGATTATAGGGTACGGTATATTCCAGTAAACTGTCAGTGGAGAGCTCTCTATACTTCAGTTTGCCCTGTTTCTTAAAAGATAAAAGTTAGGTGGGTCTTTGTTTGGGAACTGAAGACCAAGAACTAGGGGGGACTTACTTTCTAGGTGCTTTGCTTCTACTGTGAGTTACTTAGGCCTTTGGATGTCTCATTCATTGTTAAGGTGGGGTTTTTTTAATTTACAACTCTTTCCTTTTTAAACAATGTTTTCCAAGATCAGGAAATATGACATTACTGAGATGAAATACAAGTAAAAGCTTAGCATAAACTAGTATTGTTCTGTTGCGTTTCCTGCACCCACAGGTCCTATAGGAAGGACGCAGAGTCTGGCTGATTATACCTATTAACACCTGTTTTTACTTTCTTAAACCTGAAGTTTGGTTCCTGCTAATTTTAAGATCAGAACTTCACTGGCCATTATTTACACAAATGCGTGTTTGAGAACTTTTAAAATAGTCCTGGGACCTGTAAAACAAGCAACATCTCCAGTCAAAGCTGTGAAAAATCGACTAAGATGAACTTGTAATAATCAGCTCAAATGTTTCAGCATCCTTAGAGTTTAGCAGTAAGGAATATTGAAACAGTTTTCAACGTATTTATTGACTGTATTAACTACTCTGCTGTGAGCTTTGGTTGGTTTGGGAGGGTGTTGATGCGGAGGGCTCGGACAATAACACGCAGACCAATGTGATCAGGTTAATGCCAATTTATTGTCCGGATAGTTCAGTTTTTATAAGCATCATAGTTCCGTATCATGCGCCAGCAAATTTCTGATTGGTCTTACGAGTTATACATGTGATAAATCATTGGTTAAACATTATGTTCACACACCCCACACCTGCCCCAAGCCTGTTTATTATTGACTAAAATACTATGCTCTTTGTATCTTTTTGAACATTCCAAAAACAGAAGCAGCTACTGCCTAATTATATGATACTGCTACTATCTAACTGTGGGAACAGTGGAGCTGGGCTGGGGGAGAGTAAATCCAGCAGGTGCCCCATGCCCAGCTGTGGAAAACAGCCAGAGACGACCTTGGTTAATTAAAGCATCGCTGTTTTGGTCGGCAGAAAGCCGTGGGAGCATCAAGGCCAGGAAGAGCTGCAAATTAATCCAAGAGAACGTTGTGGTTAAGCAATCAGCTCCGTGCGACAGCACGACTCCCTAGCTAGGCTCTGAAAAGACACACAAGGTGTGTATAACTAATAATAAAGGCCTTTCATATCTATATACAGGCCTTCCGTACTTGGAGTGTTCACGGGGTGTCCATTTCTAGCCAAGAAATCACCCACAGGAGGGGGGTGTGGGGGGGTGGCATGCACTCACATGGTGGCTCTTTGCAACTCCAGGTGTTGTTCTCCTAGCCCCTGGAGCAGGCCATGATGCAGTTCTGTACCTCTGGTTACAGAACTCCTAAACGTGTGTAGTTGAACAGTGTTCAGTCTATCTTCAGCAATGTTAACTACCTGAAAGACTCTCAATGTACTGATTCCAGGAGCTGCCTTTTAGTCTTTTTGTATAACAGTGATGAAATATCTTCAGGCATACAGTTACGAGAAGCTGTCAGGAAGTTAATGCTGAGTTTAGGATAACAATTGATAAAATCCAATTATAAATGTCAGTTATGCTGCCAGTCAGTGTTTCTTTTATACAGGTGAACTGCTGCTTTGTGAGGCAAGCACGGTATACAAGTATATACAAGAAGATGGATCAAATCGTGGCACCTACGGGAAACTTGTGTGCACAAACTTCAAGATTGCTTTCCTTGACGATGATTCTACTTCAGATGATAATGTAAGAAGATAAGTCTTCTAATTATGACCAAACAGGCTCTGAAGACATACAATGTTTCTGACTAAATGATCATATCTTTCCCTTATATAAGGATACAGAAAAAAATGTAGATTTATAAAAAGTTTTAATGGCTGCAGATGAATTTTAATCACTCTGTATTTGCTTGGTCTATGCGGATCCTTCCTCAGCTCTAATGACTAAGTAAAAATGGTGCAAGCCTGTATGTGGACAGTTGTATTAAATGTAGTTTTAACTCCTTATATCTTGTGAATTGGTAATTTTGTAGAGCTTAAGTTAAACGAATGAATTGTCTTGAAAATTAAATCAATAGTTTGTTTAAACCTGATTTCTGACTGCTTATCTAGTAGCAGTTGCAAGAGTGTGAATGTCAAATATACTAATGTATAACATCTGTCTGACTTTGGGCTACATCTGCAGAACCATTTCAGGGCTGCACAAGACTGAGTAAGCTGATATTCAGTGGGAATGTTCTAGATAATTGTTTTTGAGGCTCAGTAAAGCTCTGAATTATTCCATTCAAAGTCAGGTGTTGACTGCAAAGATTTAAAAACCTGATACTACTGAGTTTGCAACATCAAAAACCTGAGTCATCCCCAGGTCTTAGAAATGAGCTGAATCTCGTTTCCTGTGATTTAGATGCTCAAATTGAGCTGTCAAAGGGGAATGGTTATGCCACACCTTTTGTGAGGTGCTGAGCACCTGAAGCAGTTTGGTCCATTTAGGTGATGAAAATGAAGGAGGGCCTGTTTTATCACTGTCAAGGGCAAGGTTGTCTTGACAGTGAAGAAGAATGAGAACATGATTTGACACATATTGATCTTAGTTGGAAGTTTCTTGGGATAAAATTTCAGGGAGGTTAAATGTTAAACTAAGGCTTCTGCAGCCAAATACGGATTTTTGGACTTTCTGGAACTAATTTGGAGAAAGCTGCGGAGACCTTTCCACAGATCACATGAGATTTATGCTAAAGTTGGTAGTGACCGTGCTAACACACCGTGCTAGTGGTCCGTCACTAACCTTACAGCATGCCAGGTCAACTATATTTCTCTTAACAAAAGTTCATTATTAACCACCTGATTCAGAGTAGTGCAGACCTGGAAATAACTTGAGTGAGGTTAACTTTGTTCACAGCTGTCTTCATGTAAACTGTAGTTTGCTGATGTAGTGTACATCCGCTTTCTGATAATAATGTTTAACATAATGATGTTTAATTGAGGCATCTCTCAAATATAATTTTTAACTCTGAACTCATGGAATGATAAAAGGGAGCATCAAATCACTTCAAATTTGGTGAAACAATAGATAAGAGAATTGGATTGTGTGTTTTTTTCATTTTACCCAATGATAAATGTGTCTGTTAAAGTGGAATATTCCTGGGATACTTGTTCTTTTAACTTTTTATTTCCTGCCAGGTTCCCATAGCAAGGGAACTTGTTATAAAAGGGCTTGAATTACATCGTTACTGTATTTCCCGTTTACTGCAATGATTCTAGTTTGAAAAGTGACTCAATAGAAATACATGCTTTGAAGCTATTTGAAAAGCAAAAATTCTGTCTACATTTCAAGCATGGCTGAGACTTAAATAAATCTGGATCTGTAGTTCATAAACTATGCCTGTGTAACCTGCATCTCTCTGTTTTAATAACTGTTCTTTAATGTTCTGCCTTACACAGCTTATAAGATATAATGCTGATATTAAAGTATGTACCAAATACATCTTTTACTTGTGAGAAGGTGCTACTGTGGAGTAGTGTGAGATTTCTAATAAGTTTTTTTTTTTTCATGTTCTAGGAGCCACAATTTAAGAATAAGATTGTAGGAGAAAATGACATAACCCTGCAATGTGTAGATCAAATCTATGGAGGTAGGTCAGCTTTCTCCTTTTCATTTAACGTGCCTCACACTTCTAAGTGCTGGTGCTCGTCGTTTGTACACATAGCTTCCTTTTTAGAAAACTGATAGAGTTGGAAAGTAGGATTGGGTGGGTTGGAAAAAACAGCTGCAGGTATATTTAATGATGAAAAGACAGATAAGAGATTTGTCAAAATCCAATCTTATTCCTCGAGCTTGTCAAAACTACACTTTTATTAGTTATCTTGCTGAGACAAACAAAACAATTCCTTCAAAATGTCATGATTCAAAGCAAAGAAGAGTGTACTGTGAAAAGTCTGTGATAAAGATTGTTGCACAAGGACCTTCTGGTGTATCAGCTGTTTCTACAAATACAAAGGTATTCACTTCATTTGAGCAATAGCACTGCAGAGCAGTACAGATACCAAATTCCCAAACTAACCTGTGTTTGTTTAAGGGAACTTTGTTTTATGAGATTTACAATGTCTTCAAAATACCAAAGGAGATGAAAACGAGGTTTTAATTTACAATCAATAAGTGTTTTGCAGCAGGGCTTACAGGTATGTCTGTATTGCTGAAAAAGGTAAACGAAAATGGGGCTGGCAATTTGTAAGTAGCAGGGAAGGCTTTAGTGAGAAGCCTCACTGTGGACTATTGTTGCCGTATTCAGAGTATTTAGGAATGGTGACTGGATTTGTGAAGGAGTAGACTAGGGGAGACTAGTGGAAACTGGTTATAAGACACTATTTGGTTTTGTATACAATGGCCTAGCTGGCAGCACTTGAAGTTGTGAAATGATACATCCTCAAACAGAAGTGAACAAAGGCTTCTCTTGGGGATTTTGTGGTGGTTAAAAAAGAACACAAATTTTTTTTAGGAACTTAAAATTATCTGAGTTGTTTGAGTAGTTTTGCCCAGGGGAAAGTCCCCAGTTCTGTTCTTTATGCATCTTGGAACTTTGAACTTAGTATGCAGTCAAATGTGAACAGAAATAATAGCTGCGCAGCTGGCTTGCTGCGAGGTTGGTTTCTGCCTTGCAGGAAGTATTTTGAGTGGGTCTGAAAAAAAAATTTCAGTGTATTAGCACAAGAACTTGCAAGTCTGTGTTGTAGGATGCGTGCTTTGACTTGCTAAAACTTGGGCTTGAATTAGTTTCTTGAGAATTTTGAAAGGTCAGGCAGGGCTAGCCTTATCAACTGATGGCAAAGTTCTTTTTGATGTTTACTTAGACTTCTTAATTTTGCAGTTTATGATGAGAAAAAGAAACTTCTAACTGGACAACTGAGAAAATATCCAGAGAAACTGATTATCTACTGTAAAGACCTTAGAGTATTTCATTTCTGCCTGAGGTACACAAAAGAAGAGGAAGTGAAAAGAGTAAGTACAGTAACTCAATTTGTTTTTCTTCTTTAACCTTAGTGTTGGGTGTTTAGCTGTGGGGATGAGAGAAGAATGACATTCACTCTGAGAGATGCCTTAAACTTGAGGTGTTTTCTGATGATTTCCAATTGAGACAGAAGGTAAAAGACTGATTTCTAGCTAGCCTTGCTCATTAAACATCATTATGTGTAGCAGTTAAAAAGATCAGGTGCACTGGCTCTTGGAAGAAAACTGGAGTGTGAGAGTACTACACGAAATTAGGTTCAGCTCAGGCAAACTTTTAAAGCTGTTCTATCTGTGATACATAATTTTATTACATTTCAGATGTCAGCCCTTTCATACAAATTCTATTTTCATAGAATCATAGGATGGTTGGAGTTGGAAGGGACCTTAAAGATTACTTGTTCCAGCCCCCTGCCATAGGCAGGGACACCTTCTACTACACCTGGTTGCTCCAAGACCCATCCAACCTGGTCTTGAACACCTCCGGGGATGGGACATCCACAGCTTCTCTGGGCAACCTGTTCCAGTGTCTCACCACCCTCACACTAAAGAATTTCTTCCTAATATCTAATCTAAATATACTTTCTTTCAGTTTAGAACTGTTAACCCCTTGTCCTATCACTACACTCCCTGATAAAGAGTCCTTCCCCATCTTTCCTGTAGGTCCCCTTTAAGTACTGTAAGGCTCCTGGAAGTTCTCCCCAGGGCCGTCTCTTCTCCAGGCTGAACAACCCCAACTCTCTCAGCCTGCCCTCATAGCAGAGGTGCTCCAGCCCTTGGATCATCTTCATGGACCTCTGGACTCACCCCGACAGGTCCATGTCTTTCCTGCGACAAGGGCCCTAGAGCTGGACACAGTACTCCAGGTGGGGTCTCACCAGAGAGGAGTAGAGGGGTAGGATCACCTCCCTTGACCTGCTTGCCATGCTTCTTTTGATGCAGCCCAAGATGTGCTTGGCTTTCTGGGCTGTGAGCATCCATTGTTGGCTTATGTGAGCTTCTCATCCACCAACAACCCCAAATTCTGCTCAGGGCTGCTCTCAATCTGTTCTCTGCCCAGCCTGTATTTGTGCGTGGGATTGCCCCAACCCAGATGCAGGACCTTGGACTTGGCCTTGTTGAACTTCACGAGGTTCACATGGGCCCACTTCTTGAGCTTATCCAGGTCCCTGTGGATGGCATCCCTTCCCTCCAGAGTGTTGACTGCTCCACACAACTTGGTGTCATTGGCAAACTTGCTGAGGATGTACTCAATCCCACTGTTGCTGACAAAGGTGTTAAATAGCACCAGCTCCCAGTACTGACCCCTGAGGAACACCACTTGTCACTGGTCATCACTTGGACATTGAGCTGCTGACCGCAAGTCTTTGAGTGCAGTCATCCAGCTAATTCCTTATCCACTGAGTGGTCCATCCATTAAATCCATGTCTCTCCAATTGAGAGACAAGGATGTCGTGTGGGGCAGTGTCAAATGCTTTGCACAAGTCCAGGTAGATCTGGTCAGCTGCACTTCCCTTATCCACCAATGCTGTAACCCTGTTGTAGAAGGCCACCAGATTTGTCAGGCACAATTTGCCCTTAGTAAAGCCATGTTGGCTGTCACTGATCACCTCCTTATTTTCCATGTGCCTTGGAGTTTCCAGGAGGATCTGCTCCATGACTTTGCTGGCTACAGAGGTGAGACTAACCGGTCTGTAGTTCCCCAGGTCTTCCTTTCCTCCCCTTTGTAAAAATGGGGGTTATGTTTCCCCTTTCTCAGTCACTGGGAACTTCACTGGACTGCCATGACTTCTTAAATATGGATAGTGGCTGAGCAACTTGATCTGCCAGTTCCCTCAGGACCTGCAGATGTATTTCTTTAGGTTCAATGGATGTCTACACCTTCAGGTTCTTAGATGGTCTCAAACCTGGTCTTCTCCTACGGTGGGCAGTTCCTCATTCTCCCAGTCCCTGCCTGTGCCTTCTGCAACTTGCGCAGTGTGGTTAGAGCACCTGCCAGTGAAGACCAAGGCAAAAAAAGTCATTGAGCACCTCAGCCTTGTCCATGTCCTTGGTGAGCAGTTCTGCTGTTTCCTTGCAGAAAAAGCCCACATTTTCTGTACTCTTCCTCTTGTTACTTATATAGCTATAGAAGCTTTTCTTGTTGCCCTTGATGTCTCTGGCCAGTTTTAACTCTACCTGGGCTTTAGCTTTCTTGTTCTGACCCCTGGCTACTTGGACAATTTCTGTGTGTTCTCCCACACTACCTTGTCCTTCTGTAGGCTTCCTTGTTCTGTTTGAGTTTGTCCAGAAGCTCCATCTTCATCCGTGCAGTTCTCCTGGTGTTTTTGCCTGACTTCCTCTTTGTTGTTTCTCCCTGCCCTCCCTTTAATCATGACCTATAAGCTCTTGGTCAGCTCCTTGTCCATCCCCAGGCGGAGTTCCATGCACTCCAGCTGGTCATTGACATAGAGGGCAACACCCCCTTCCTTGTCTCCCCTACCTGTCCTTCCTGAAGGGCCCGTATCCTTCCATTCTGACACTCAAGTCATAGGACCCATCCCACTATGTCTCCATGATGCCAACAAGATCATAGCCCTGCAGGTGTGCACACATTTCTAACTCCTCTTGTTAATTCCCCATTCTATGTGTGTTTGCATAGAGGCGTTTAAGTTGGTTTAACTCCAGCCAGCAGCTAGAACCACCTAGCTGCTCACTCACCACCACAGGTTGTATGGGGAGAGAATCAGAAGGGTAAAAGTGGGGAAAAACTTGTGGGTTGAGATAAAGATGGTTTAACAGATAGAGCAAAAGCCACACACAGAAGCAAAGCAAAACAAGGAATTCATTCACCACTTCCCATGGGCAGGCAGGTGTTTAGCCATCTCCAGGACAGCAGGGCTCCATCACCTGGAATGGCTACTTGGGAAGACAAACACAATCACTCTGAATGTCCCCCCCCTCCCTCCTCCTTCTTCCCACAGCTTTATATGCTGTGCATGATGTCATGGTATGGAATAGCCCTTTGCTCAGTTGGGGTCAGCTGTCCCAGCTGTGTTCCCTCACAGCTTCTGGTGGCCCCCCTCCCCAGTCTGCTCGCTGGCGGGGTGGTATGACGGGCAGAAAAGGCCTTGACTACCTAGCAACAACCAAAACGACCAGCGCACTATCAAAAGTATTTCTCATCCCAAATCCAAAACATAGTGCTATACCAGCCGTTAGTAAGGGAGTCAGCTCTATCCCAGCTGAAGCCACAACATTTTCATGGGTTAATCTGAACTCCAAACTAGGAGTTGACTACGTTTATTTAAATAATAAGAGTCATTCTTGAATTTGAACATGTATAATACTTTTCATTAAGCCAAGTAGGTATGGTGTCTTGCAGATGATGGAGAAAGCCTTCTAAAAGTCAGTTTTCAGCTGTTGTGGATAGAACCCATTGAACAGTTTTGTTTAAAACCTGGGAGGGGGGTTGAAGAAGCATCTTTTTTACACTGACAGTCTTAGTCTGTGTTTGGGTATTAATTTTTGGTCCTTTCCTAGATCGTCAGTGGTATAGTTCATCATAGCCAGACTCCTAAGCTGCTTAAACGCTTGTTTCTGTTCTCTTATGCATCAGCTGCCCCAAACAATACAGGTAAATGTTTTTCTATTTTGGATTTGTATTTGTTGCGTACTGTTAGTTCCTTAAGCAGTCTGGGACACTTAGTAGCTGAGTTTGTGCTTGGCTTATGACTCTGCCCTGCTGGCAGATAGCCTCACAAGACCAGTTGTTCTTTTGTTATACGTTGTTAGACTTGTTGAAAATCTCTAAGTTGTCTGCTGTTAGTTTCTGTGTGCTTCAATGTAGTTGCACAGAAATTTTGCAAGCAGAAGTAGCATCACTGGATTGAAAACTGTCTGTGATCAGTATGTGCAGATGCCTTTCATGTGTTTCTGACTAGTGTACTCTCAACTAGAAAATATTTTGCTTGTTTTATCAATATGCTTTTTTTGTACTATTGCAGTGAACCAAACTTCCTGCTCTTAATAATTAAATTATGACATTTTCAGTGGCATCTGACAAAGTATTTCCGTTTTTGCTCTTGTTTGCAAGCAATCTGCTTCTCTCAGGCAACTGCAGAAAAAGCGTAGGTTTCTGTAGCAAGATTCCAGTAGACATCTGACTTCCTATTATAGCTTACTTATTACATAATCTTCCCACTTGATCAAACTTGACTGAAAAATACAGTAAGCTGCAAAATTCAAGATAAAGAGTTGTCAGTGCGCTTTCTAGCATTTCATAGTTCAGACTTCAACTGAAGTAATAGCACTCTTTTGAATTAGGAACCTGATTTAGGCACTGGGAACACCTTTTTCTTTCACAGAGTAAAGTTTTGGTGTACCCGAGGTATTAATTGGACATTTAGCAAAATATGTCAAGGAATTACAGATTCATTGAGGTTAGAAGAAACCTCTGGAGATCATCTAGTTGTGTTGCTGTCCATCTGCCCCTGTGTAGAGTAGGGTTAACTGCAGTAAGCTTACCAGGGTCATGTCCAGTTGGCTTTTGGTCTCCAAGGATTGAGACTCCACAACCACTCTGGACAGGCCATTTCATTATTTGACTGTCCTCATAGTGAAAAAGTTTATTATTATTTTTCAGTGGGATTTGCTGTAGTTCAGCTTGTGCGCACTGCCTTTTGTCATGTCACTGGATACCACTGAGTCTAGATCCATCTTCTTTACTCCCCTCCCGTGCTTCTGCCCTCAATCAGGTGTTTATACACACCGGAAAGATTTCTTGTCCGTCTGAACCTCTGCCAAGCCTTCTCTTCCCCAGGCTGAATGATCCCAGCTCTCAGTCCGTCCTCGCACCAGGTGCTTCAAGCCCTTTAATGATCTTCATGGGCCTTCACTGGATTTGTTTCAGGAGGCCTGTGCCTGCCTTGTGCTGGGGAGCCCAGCACTGGACACAGCATTCCAGGCCTCACCAGTGCTGAGCTGAGAACAACAGTCAACTCATTCAACCTGTAGGCAGTGGTTGTCCTAATGCAGCCCAAGAATACATCAGCTGCTTTTGGAGAAGAGCACATTGCTCGCTTGGGTGGTTTCTGCAGACTCCATATGTAACTGGTGTTCAGTTTTAACTAGAAACATCAGAATGACTCTAAACTTTTCTAGGTAAAGGCTAAGCAAATGTGGGAGAAGCCTAGTCTTTGTAACAACCTGGAAGTGTAGTGCCAGAATTCTTTCATGTTTTAATAACTATCTTCAATAATAAATGCATAGGTCTCATTCTTTATGAAGTTGTTATAGCACAAACCAAGTAGACTTTAGAAATTGGGGTTTATGCCTCTTGTGGTCTGATAGTCTCAAAATCTTAACTTATCCCTTGGAGCTCATTAATAACGTTCTGTTTCCAGCTGTAAATATTTTATCTAGCTTACCATCTTACAGTGGAGAGTTTCAATTTGCCATTATATTTTTGTTGTTAATTCTAGCTCTGGTATTTCATTGTTAGCTGGTGTTGCAGTAATTAATACTGTTGCTGAGGTGGCTTAACAGAAATACAGGAAAAGTTCTTGGTTGACATTTCAAGACTGAATTGCTGTAATCAACTTTCTGCTCTTATCAAGTGCCTGAAATACTCTCTTTGGTGCAAAACTCCTATGCCTGATGAAAGAACAAATTCTAAATGAAATGCAATGTCTGAATTGCAGAAAGGCTTTTAGTATGATTGTTAATTCTACATTTAGGTCTTTGTTACTAGATGCCAGTCAGATGCACTAGTGTACAGTGGTATGTGCTGCACATCATCCTGGGTTTTAGACTGGATGTGAGGACAACCTCAGCTATGTAGAAGTTTGGTAAGAACTGGTTAGTTTCTGTAAGAGAAACTATTCCTGAAGTTATTAGTTAAAGCAGTATTTGATAGAAGATGTGTTTTTAAAGATCAGACAGAAGCGGTGTTGCACAAAGGCGTTTTGTCTTTGACTCGAGGCTTTCTGTGTACGAGAGGTTTTGCTTTCTTACCTTAATGAAAGCAAACTACTTGATTTAGGAACACTTTCTGATACTCTGCAAAGGTAACATTATTGATGTCTGACAGATGGAAGAAACCAAACTGTGATGTTTGATACTCTTGAGGACTGGCGTGATGAGTTGGAACGGACCAAAGGGAATGTGAAATACAAAGCAGTGACTGTCAACGAAGGCTACAGAGTCTCTGAAAAGTAAGCTTGCCCTGCTTAAGTCAGTTGGATATATATCTCATGAAGATATGCAAAAATTAGTGCTACCTTTGCTGAGCATTATACAGTTGTTCAGGGCTTTTCTAGGATCTGCTTTTCGTTTTGGTTTATGGGATACTTTGATTTGGGACCTTAGGAAGTCATCTTACACAATCCCTACTCAAGCAGGATTAACTTCAACATTAGGTCAGGCTACTCGGGCCCTCGGTCAGTTAAGCTTTGATTATCTCTATGGGTGGAGAATACCACCTTAAAATGAAATAGAAGATTTGTAGCTCTGGTAGCTATGTTTTTGTCCTACTTACTGGTTGGGACAACATTTTCTTAGTCCTGTACTTCTACTCTGGTAAAACTTCAAGTTACATGCACTTGAGTTGGTCTGTTGTTTTAGGTGGGGGGGCTGGGTGGGGAAAGAGTAACTGGTTTAAGGTAAAATCTGCTGATGGAAGTTAAGTTGCATTGCCTTCAGTGGAAGGTTAGAGATGTGTGCTTCTACCAGTTTAGCTAAGTAGTATCTGTTGATGAACCCTTTAGGATGTACACAAGGCTTTGTGTACTACTCTTGTTCAATAGTCAAATCCTGGAAGGTTTCACAGACCTTTTTCAAAGAAGTCTTAGCTACTTATTCTATAACTCTGTCCTGAGAGACCCAGGCTGAGCTTACATAGTTATCTTTGTTGCTTCTATGAGTCTTGAAGGTAAATAGTATTGGCTGGTACTGGAAGTTCATGATACATTAAATGATATCCTTGAATTGTGATGCAAACTGCTTACAAGGTATGGAAATAGAGCTAGTTACCTAATAGTACAAGGGTATCTTTTGAAACAACAAAAAGTGAGAGAACCAAGGTGGTCTTAACAACCAGTCTTACATGTTACAGTTGAATGTAGGACTTAATTGCAGCCTTGGAAAGGCAGGGGTATGTTGCAGTAAAAATAACGAACATCCCAAGATTGGAAGAAAATACCTTATCCAGCTGAAAATAAAGGGAGGGTGTTGAGGACAATATAATTATCTAGTAGGAAAGATTATTGTAGCTATAAGAGTGAAAATATAATGAGTATGTGGGCTAGAACACTTGCCATCATTAAGAGGAGCTTGGAGATTGTTCTTTGTTCAGTTTTTAAGTACAAGAAAATTTTTTTTTTCCTGTTATCTTAGGCTGCCTTTGTATTTTGTTGTTCCCATATGCGTTTCTGAAGAGAGTATCTTGAAGTATGACGGCAGAGGCATTCCTGTAAGTATATATGCACGGTTGAGGGCAAGAAATCTTATTGAGAAGGCATAATTTCAACAAGCACTTCAGATGGCTATTGCATATGACTTTTAGAACTTGTTCTCAACAGCTCACACTTACACCTAGTCATCTATAGAAAGAGAAATAGAGGCCGGAAGGAGAGGTGCTTGAAGTACTCTGTATTCCCCGTAAACAGTGTAAAGCAGAACGGGGATTCACAGCCCCTGTTTATTTATATCAGACGTCTTATGTCCTGAAGTCTTCACATACTACTAGTCTGTCTGTCCACCAGCGTGTTTTTCATGAGACTGAGTACTGACTGGTATCTACCTGGGCGGGATATAAGGCTTGAAATGCTATGTGGATATTGAAGTGAAGACCACAAATGTGCAGATATAGTTGAATACCGTCAATTACTGAGCTTGGGTACTGGTAAGTAGCATGGCTGTGATGATACAGCATTTTTACGAAGCTAAGTAGCCTTGCTGAAAATCTAGTTCTACCGGTCTCAACAGAAAATGATGTCAAATATACTGTTTTGAGCCCTGTAGCAAGCTGGATTTGGATTCCTGCCTCGTACCAGAGTTTAAGAACCAGTAAGAGTAGACAGAAACAGGGAGCAAAGTAACCTCACTTATGAGGCCTTAACTTAGTTGCTGCATGTCTGTCAGGTTTGGCGAGAAAAAATGTATTTACTTCATGCACTTAATCAGTCCATGGAGAAGACAGCTCTGTAATGTCCTGCCCAAATTGTCCTTTCAGATGGTGAACTTCAGAATAGTTTGGTTTGCTTTTTCTCAGTTAGTCAACCAGACAAATTAGAATGGCTGCTACACAGAAACAGAAGTGATTATTATTTTTGTTTTAAATTGCATTTTGCATTGTTCAGAGGCCTTGTAGAACTCTCATAAATATTTCCAAATCATTTTTGGGAAGCTACTGTCAAAACAGCTGGACCATGTTAAATCAGTTTGAGATGGCAGTGAAGGGGCAATACAGTCAGTTTTTCCACTCTTGATGATTCTGCATCCTCCTGATGTGCACCTCTTGACTACTGTATATTGGTAGCAGAACTTTAACCTCCTGATTTGACTTGTGCAATATTCCTGATGAAAATGATTCTGATTCCCAATTTCAAAGCAAACTTTAAAGATCACATTGAGAGCTTCAAGCAGTAGGTGTGAGTCAAGAAATTGTTCATAAAGGTAAGTAAGAGGCTTTGAGGACTGACTTGGTGCAAGGAATACATGTTAACTACCCCATCTGATTTAGTTGTGGAGTTCTTATTTAATGTCTTATTTCATATGCCTAGAATACCCTTTATGCGTAGCTCACATGGAGAGGCATAACAGTGTATCTCTTGTGAGTTGTCTCAAGGCCAAACTGTAAGGAAAACACTGCTATATCTGTGTGGAGAAACCGCTGGCTAATGTACATGAGTTATAAGAGTCATCTTGCTGTGGCATGTCTTCCAGTGTAATTTGGACACTTTTATCAATCTTTTTCACCTATGAGCACAGTTGAGGTGTTCTGATATAATCTAACATTTTTTGTTTCCTTGTGCCTTCTAAAAGCTTAACTTAAAACATGCAAGTGATAACACAGTGTACTGAGGCCTGTAGTTTTGGTGCAGATGGAGAAGTTTGCTTCTACTGATGGGTTCGTTGGGTACACCAAAAACTCAGTAACGCACAGCATAGAGAGAAATTTCTTGTAATCACCAAGTCACTGAAGCAAATACTTCGTATGGGACAGTTTACCAACATTTATCACCTGGTAAATGTCTTTCTCCAGATTTGGTGTTGGTCTTGCCATAATGGTGCTGCCCTTCTCAAAATGTCTGCATTTCCCAAAGAACAGGATGACATCACTTCACAAACGCAAAAAGCCTTCTTGGATGGGTCAGTAATAGCTATTCTGTCCACAACACTTTGCTTGGTATGGACCTTGCTTCTCTTTTTCCATATATGCTGTATCTTTAAGCTTGCACGCATCAGGAAAGAAGTTCTGCATTTAAAAGTAGTTTTCTGTAGTGGAATGGGTTTAAGCCCTTGGCCTAACAGCATGGGTCAGTTGTGCAGGACTGTAACATCACTGAAGGCTTATTTGCAGACGTGTGTGTGTGTATATGTATCTCTATCTTGGATGAATCTCTGCACAAATGGTGTGTGGCGTGTTATTAGATAGAGCAGCACCAAAGCCTGTAGGTCTTTAGTACAGTTAAAGTGTCATTAGCTGATGGGCTCAATTGTGTTTGCAACAAAGACAAGTCTAGACTTGAGTCTAGCTGAGTTTTAAATCTCTCTGAACTCTGCTGTCTTCTCAGAACAAGATTTGTGTTCTTAAATAACTTTATCTAGCGTGACCTAAAATGACGGAGACAATCTAGCAGTTCACTCCTGCTACTTTCAAATGCAGTGGCAGACAGCACTTTGTTTCAGCTGAGGTTGTAAGCTGAATTAGCTCAGTAGTCTGAAAAATGCCAAAGTTAACATAAGGGGAAGAGCACTGCTGCTTGGCTGAGAGTTACAGCAATGACTTGTTGCTCTTTTTTTTTTTCCTGGCTTTTTTTAACCTGGTGGGTGTCCTGGAGGAACTTCTTCTCTCTTAGCAGCACGCTATTAGATCAAGCTAGTATGTACAGCTTGTACTCCTTCACCACTAGCTCCTTTTCTGCTCATAGATGGAAAGCCTGTTAATCACACAGAACTAACAGAAAATAGCTTGATTAGGTTCTTAAAACCTCTTTTGTTTTTAAAATTAATTATACTTGCATGGGAAAGGCTTTTGACCCTTCCTGTGGATTCTCTTATGTTTCTCTCTTGAAATGGGGAAGTTAATGTGACTTACAGCTCTTTTTAATGCTATTTCATAATGTGAAAGTAAGTAAAACTAGCAGTAAGCTGTAACAAGGTATCAACTGATATTTTGATCCCTTTTCTGGGGCCATCTGAACTTGGAGCAGTATCGGTTGCTTTCTTTGCTATAGAGTACTGGAGGCTAACCACTAATATTTAAAAATGCATCTACAAACTGTCCATAAGGGTGTGTTAACATGCCATCGTAACAGTAGTCTGAGCTCAAGCACACAGCAGATGTTTACAATTAACAGCTTATTTTATTGAAAAAGCTGTTTAGAGCCAGATCTAGTGCAAATTGTTTACTTCAATTTGGGAGACAAATAATTGCTTTCCCTCAGTTCTCTTCTTTGATGTCTCTTTGGATAGGTCTAGTAACCTGCATTTCTGATGTGAGTTCCTGTAGCTCTCACTTAAAGCAGGCTTCTGTGCTGCAACTTACAGGAAACAGAGTACTCTCTCCTGTGTGGGCACATGCTGGCAAGGCTTAGCTTCTGAAATATGAGCTAGAGCAGCTTTTCCCAGATCTTGATGGTGAAAAGTCAGCATGACAAAGGCGGTATTTACTAAGCTGATGTTCATTTGAGCTCTGGAGCCTGAATGACAGGGGATGTTCTAGGTCTGAATCAAAGCTTCATCTGTCTTGGTGCTTTTTCCTCTACAGAAAGATATATAGCAAAGTACAGGGCAGGTATACTGTTTTGTTTGAGTCCAAATTGTTTCTTTTTTTTTTTTTTTAAACTCACGTTTCATTAGCAGACTTGGCAGCTAGATATCAGAATGTCATTTGGTTGGTAAAAGCCAAGAAAAATTGTGTCTACCGGGAGGTTTAGGTATTTCTATCCATCTCTTCTTTCTGTAGTCAACTCTAAATAGCCCGCTAGTAAAGTAACTTTTGATGTTTCTAGGGAAGTCAATTCTAAAGATGCAGTAGTAAAAATCACTTAATGCTTGTAATATTCATAACTGCGCAAATATGCATGGATAGAATTTTATTGGTGTAACAGTTAAGAGCAGCAAAACTTGTCATAAGCTTGTAGGCAAGCTTCCAGCCAGTACTTAAAAATGTATGGAGACCATTAGCTTTCCAGGAGGTATATCTTTTGGTCTCACAGCTGTTTCCCAAACCATGCCTATTAACTTTGTCCTCAGTGGTAATAGTTGGTGCATTATTTGACTTGTGAAGCAGGCGGCTTTAATCTCTTGATGATTTGATTTAGAATCTATAAGACAATTAGCAAAGCTCCCTATGAACTCCTGAAGACAGATGACTTGTCAAGCAGCCTACCATCTCTGCAAGATATCCAGACAGCATATACAAGATTTAAACAGCTGTTTTTGATAGGTGAGTCAAACTTTAAAGTAGTCTCTTGTCTTCGAAGCGACTGAGATGCTACGCATAATAATGCTGGTTTATGTCTTGTGAATACAGTCCTTACCTTCATCGGTGTCTTGCTTTTGACGGTGCTTAAAAGCAGACTTTTAGATATATAACTGAAGACTGTGCGTATTAATGGAGATTTGTAGTTCTTAGACTTACTACCTCTTGCTAAGCAGTCACAGTGTCTGAAAATTACTTGTAAAGAGAGTGACTAGTTTAAATGCTAGTTGGAATACACTAGAGATTTTTCAGTCTTCTGTGGTCCATTGAAATTGAATGTTAAGTGTTAACCTTTTAAGCCTTTGTGCTATGTCTAGAGTTGAGGCTAACACTAATTAATTTTGCCCTACCTTTTGTTACAAACTAATCATCTCAAAACATAGGAAGTGTGAGCTTGCTTAAAATTCTGTCTCTGGCTGTAGGGCTAAACATGACTGCTGTAAGTAGTAAGTTCACTTCAAAAAAAAGTATAAAAATGGGAGCCACGTGAAAGAATAATCTAGGCTTTCAGACTGCTTTCTGGGACTCCTTAGCTATTTTGCTGTTATGAAACAGTACTTTGACCTTACCTCTTGGCATGAAAAAAGCTCCACAGCACGTTGTAACTGTGCAATGTGCCATTGGGACATCTTGGACAGTGGGTCTTCTACAAGATAATGAGGGTAAAACGTTGCAATAACCTCTGTGCGGTGGCATGCTGAGCACTGGAGCCGTGGCTATTGGTGTTGGACATAACTGAACTGGTCACCATTGAGGAACATTGTATTTGCAGCGTAGCCTACAGACAGTATCTAAATGCTGTTGGTATTATACATGGAATTTAGCTGGTAAGTTGATATTGGCCGCAAAATAGTATGAATGGTTTCTGGTAAATATGTAGTAAAGATACCGGTGATGCTCTGAAGAGAAGCGCAAGACATATGAGGTATTTGCCAGAGTTTCATAGTGAGGATTTTGTCTGGAATACACTGTCAAATCCACAGTGAATAGTAGGAGCTAAAAATAATTACCTATGTTTTAATGTACTTTCTGGTAGTGTACCCTCCTATAGGAAAAAGGCCAAAGCTTGAATTTCAGTCATTTAACATCTCTCAGAAAATACTGCATATTTCAATGGTGTAATTGTATAATTGTCTTGTATTATGTGAAGTGAAAGTGAGTATGTTAAAACAGCATTCCAATGAGTGGTTTTGTCTTAGAGCTCTTTATATAAGCTTTGATAGTAGACTGCAGTTCACTGAATATAGAACTATGCACTAACAGTTGGAGAAAACCATTTACAAGTTACCTGAATGTTACTTTTTGAAGAAGTATTAAGATATTACAGAAATTATTGTAAGAAATTATATTGTACAGAAATTATATGTAAGATATTACAGGACTACCTTATTACTCCTTTTCAAAGTCTGAACACAGTAACCATTATTTTTGTTCTATATGTGCCTAGTAAATTTGATTTAGGTAACTTCATTGGACTGAATTTTAGGAAAGCAAACTTTCGGTTATTCAAGGAATTAGTCAATAGGATCCTCTGGGAAACTGCTCTCATGGACAAGGGAGCAGAATGGAGCTGGTAGATCTTTAAGGACGCTTTCCATAAAGCGTGAGAGCTCTCAGTCGCCAGGTGTGAGAAATCAGGAAAGAAAAGCAAGAGACTGGCATGGATGACTCAAGACCTGCTGGCCAAGCTAAAGGACAAGAAAGAAATAGGCAGAGGAAGCAGGGACAGGTGTCCTGGAAAGAAGAGTATAGGGATGCTGCCTGGTGGGGTCAGGAAGGCCCTGTTGGACCGGGTCCAGTGAAAACTGTTTAACACCTTTTTTAGGTAGTCTTACTTCCATAAACTTATGTAACCTCGTTCTAAAACCTGTTCGTGTTTCTGGCTCTAATGGTAATGACTTTCAAAATCTAGCCTCCTTATGTTAAGCTTTATATAGAACATGCGTTAAGAGTGAAGGCAACTGCAACTTGGAAGAACCATCACCTCTGATTAAACTTCTTTTCTTTTCCTTTCCTTTCCCATTTTGTCAGTAGATCTATTTACTTCACTTGGTTGCTGTGAACCTACATCGTATGTTTTCTAAATGCCTATGGGGCTATAAAACTTGACTGGTGTTTGTAGGGCTGCTTCACTCTCTCATTTAGTTATAAGGGGTTGACTTTAGCAGTCATCAGAATTTACTGACTTCTTAGTATTGGTTGTTTTGTAACGGATCATAACTGATGAGTATTACAATGGATGGCTGTTAATTAGCACTACATATGTGAACAAACCAATTTTTGATTTTGGTGTTTTTGCAGATAACAGTACAGACTTCTGGACAACTGATGTGAAATGGTTTTCATTACTGGAGAGCACAAACTGGCTAGAGATAATCAGGTTTGCTATATCTGTAACTCTCTGGGTTTCAAATTGTTAAATGCATTTGTAGAGGGTTTTCTAGCTAGCTTCTTGAAATACGACAACATTCTTCACCTCCAGTAGGAAAGAAAAGTAAGACAGACTTATGATCCTGTTTATGTATCTTATTTCTACAACTAAAGACAGTATTTTTACAGTGCAGGCTTGTAGAAGAATCCTGTTTGTTTCTTGCATGAAACCTATTCCGTGTCTCTGACTAGCCTTGCCATTCTTCTCTGTACTTTCTACTTCTGTAATATCCTTTAGGACGGGATGAACTGCACTATTCAAGATGTTAGCCCACCAAAGATTTATAAAATGACAGTTGTTCTCAGTTTTGTCCCCTTCCTCTCCTGATTGTTCCTCAAGTTCTTTTTTCTTCTCTCAGCACTCCACAGTGAGTAAGTGTTGGAATGGTGTTGGCTAACTTAAGGCTTGTTATAGTGGAATGTTGAGGGGTTTTATTTGTTTTGAGTGTTACTTTGTGCTAGCTCTATTGTCTGCCAATGTATTCTGTGATCAGCTCGTTACTGTGAAATGCTTCTGACTTCTTTTGCAGTCAGCTTGAGTTCTTTCTAGTCTTAGTAACAATCAATAAATATTGATAGCCATTCATTCCTTTATCCAGAATTTAAATGCACGTTGAATGAGAGGTTCTAGTGAAGATCATATGTTGAGAAATGCATTGACATAACCAAGATCACAAGTAGTTTAAAGTAAACGCCAGCCCAAGTTCCTATCCTTAAGTTGTTTTGAGTCTGGTCACTTCCATACTTGAATCCAGTTGCTTCCTGGATATGCCGGTTCTTGGCTCTTGCAGTTAGTAGGAATGCCTTCTCAGCTATTCTGGTGGTAGAAAAAAGAATCTCACAGCTCCACACTTAGGAAATAAACGGTCAGCTTCTATTAGACACCTAATCAGTTTTAAGAACACTAATTTGCGTGCAAACTTTTTGCTGAAAATAATCAACTTCATGAAGAGTTAGGTCTAGAAACCAACAGTGTCACATCTGGTTTTATGTGATCTTTAGTTCCACTCAGTCTTCCTTGTGTAACGATCTCAGGAAAAAAAATAAATTGTGTCTGCATGTTTACAAGACCTGATTGCTGATCTTTCCCTCTGCCTTCTAAATACCAGCTTTTGGGAGAAATGTAGTATGTAGTATATTAGAGCATAAGTGTGGTGACGTTGACCCTTTCCAGGATAAAGGTCTGGTTTTTAGCAACTGTAATACTTCATTGTGTGTGTGATGGCTGCTATTGATCCAGAATAAAGCACTGTATTACAAATACAAAGGTAACAACTGGAAATGCATGACCAGTGGCCAAATAAAGATATCTCTTGAAAGTTTGCTCTTGAGGCTAAACAGTTCTTCACTTATACAAGTTGAGCATGGTTTTTGTTTTAATGGACTAGTCAAGTTTCAGTAGTATGGTATTCTAACCCCCTGTAGGGTAAATTAATGTAAGAAACTTAATTGTAAAAATGCTATGAAAATGTTTACTTACCTTTTCCTGTACCACAACAGGCGAGTCTTGAAGAAAGCAATAGAAGTTGCGGAGTGCCTGGAAAGACAGCATACAAATGTTCTCCTTATAGGTAAAAATTTAGTGAGATTATCCTATATATTTTATTAAAATTTCTTTTGAATTTATTTAGATGTGCCTTAGGCTGTATGTATATAATTACAGTAGGGGCTGGTAAAAGTCCTATAGTACTCAAAGTACCAGACACCTACATCTCTTACAGTCCTTGAAATGCTACCTGTAGTTAAAAAAAAAAAAGTGGGTAAGCATAGTTCCAGACTAAGAGAAATATGATGTGAATGAGAAAGCTGCTGATAACTTGTCAGGAAAGTCAATGCTACTTCTTGTTTATACATTCCTGTTTCCTAACTTACTTTTTTTAAAAGTCTACTGGACCTTTAGCTGCACTTTAAGGGAGTGGAGGGACACACCTACACAAAGAACATGGAACATGAAAACTTTCTAAAAGGATGTTTTTATGTTCTAGATACACACTGGATACTATGCAGTCTCTTTATTAAAAATACATGAATGTTTATTGTACACAACTTGAACAGTTTGTTTTCCTAGACTGAGTGAAGTAACCTCATGGAAAACCAAACTTGGTGATGACCATTAAGCTATTTTTGGATTAGTAATTTAGTTGTGTTTTTGCCCCACACACTGCCTTTTGAGAAACCTAGCATGGGGAAGAGATGTTTCTAGAAGGCACCCGTAGGTGAAGAATGCATGTTGCATGAGGAGGGAATTTTACACCTTGTGAAAAGATGTAGGCAGGATAGGAAAGGTAAGGGCAGATAGCTGGCCTGGTAGCATAGGGCAGTGTGTGCGTTGTGGGAGACCAAAGGGTGTAGGCATCAAAGTTAAAGTAGTAAAAGCTTGGTTTTTGCAAGTTTTATTGTCAAAATATTACCCTAGTATAAGTGTACAAAAACCTTACAGTTTTACAAAGGGGGGAAGTAGTGGAAGCATGATCAACTTCTCTCTAACGGTATAACACTTGCAAGAGATTGTACACTTCCTGATCTTGAAATACCATTTTATTTATGTGAAGCTAGCTATATTTTGCGTTCTTATCGAAAGTCTTAGGAATGGCTTAGTAGACAATGTGGTTTCTGTTCTGTAGAAGAGAGTGCTACTGATCTGTGCTGTGTAATCTCTACTCTGGTTCAAGTGATGATGGATTCATACAGTAGAACAAAGTCAGGATTTCAGAGCCTTATTCAGAAGGAGTGGGTAATCGGAGGACATGGCTTTTTGGATCGTTGTAATCACTTACATAAAAGTGACAAAGAGGAGGTATGTGGGGTTTTTTTAAGTTACTATTTCAAGTTTACTTAGCATAACGTGGGATTTAGATGTCAGTCTAGAAGTTCCAGTTACTCTGAGGATCTTTAATTTTATGTTTTGCTTTACGGGTGGTTGTTTTGTACAGTGTCACTATTTTGGCTGTTTAGAGTTCAGCAATGTCTGTATAACTAAAGAGAACAAATGTAGAATTTCCCGTTCAACCTTGGAGTGTTTTGGAAAACACGTGTCTCATGTGCTTTTAAAGTGTGTTAAATGGTAGTAGTGTCTATAGAAATAACTCGAGTGCATTACCTATTGTTGTCACACCTAGAGTTTAACTTTCTACTGCCTTATTAAATGTTGCAGTCTCACCTCTCTGTTTTTGTTTATATTTTAGGAATAGATCAGATGGCTATAGAGAATGGAAGTCATAGGTGTAAACTGACTGATGAAGAATTGCTGTAAACTAGTTTTGACAACTTTAAAAGGCTGCATAGCAGCAACTTTCATAGCAAGTTTAATATGTGTAAATTCGGGTTAGAAAGTGCTCATCGCTTTAGTCAACAATTGTCCAAAGGTAGCTCACATGATACTTCTTCAGAGTTAAGCCAAAGTTTGGTGCAGCAGTTCTGTAGTTAACCAGATTGCTTTCCTTAAGATTTGTATTTGGAGACACCAATTCTCTAAAATAAATAGTCTGCACGGTAGAACATATTTTTTTTCTGAATCCAATGCAATGTTTTCTTTACTTAGGCTCCTGTTTTTCTGCTCCTGCTAAATTGTGTTTGGCAGTTGGTGCAACAGTATCCTCCAGCATTTGAGTTCACAGAAACTTACTTAACTGTCTTGTCAGACAGTCTCTATGTGCCTATTTTTAGCACTTTCTTCTTCAACTCACAACATCAAAAAGACACTAATACGGTAAGGGTTTCTTATTTTGTGGATGCAATGTGTTGGAGGTTTGACCAATAACCAGGTAACACTCAAAAAATATTCCCTAGCAGCATATTTTTCCATACTTATTTGAAGGGTGGTCTCTTGAAGGGTGAATGAGTGCAACTTTGGGTGTGAGGAGTCAAGTTTAGGACTTGGAAGTTTATGATGGCAAACAGAAAATAACTCAGGAATATGTTACTTCTAATGTGTGGCTATACGTTCATGTTTGCTGCTCTTCAGTGAAAATGGAGCTCCTCAACTTAAGAGGAATATGCTGTCCTGCAGAATAAGTTATCTATAAAATTCTTGTACAGCATATTCTGTTGTATTCCAAAATCAACATTTCCTGAATGTTGATTTACATTTGATTCATGCTTTGCTCTGGCCTAAGAAGCTGGAAGCAATGAGAGTATCCTCTGCTCCTCTGCAAGCCTGCAGAGACTAAAAAAGAAGTGAAGATCACTGTCTGGCATATAAATAAAGCATTGATTTTAAAAGTTAAACTGGTAGCACTGCATAACTGCAGTTAGCTTTTGAAATTTGGGGAGCTTTATTCTGCAATCCTAACACACTCACTGTGTTTGACGAACTCAAGTGTCTATGTCCTGTCCCATTTTAAAAACTTTGGTTTTTCCTCAGATTACTTAATCTTATTTTGAACTGCGAAAGGCACTCTTGGTGCTGTTTAATTGCACTGTTGAAATTAAATACTGTCTGAAATTAGAGCGTAACATGTAGCTACCCTTTGTGTTTGTACTTACTTGCATCCAGTAACATTGTTCAGCTATTGAATACATCGAAATCATGAGTGTTGTTGCAACTCTGTGGCCTCTTCTGTGAAAAGCCAGTTTCTTAATTTCACCTTGACTTGGTCAGACTTCTTTCCTAGCACTATTAATTGTGACCTGTTTGTTTTGGCAGAGTGGTGAAAGCCTCAAGACACAAAGCGGTCCTTTCAGATTTCTTACTGTGTGGGACTGGTCTGTGCAGTTTGACCCCAAGGCCCAGGCTTTCCTGAACAACCCCCTTTATGCAGAGAAGCCAAAACCAGATAAAAGTCAACGGAAAACTGCACGATTCAAAGTAAGATATGTGCTGCTTAACTATTTTTTTTAATGATAAAAATACTTCCCACAACTCATACTTCAGATGTGCTTATAGTGGAAGTACTGGTGCAAAGTTTTTAACTGACGGAATACGTGTACATCTCAGACTGACCTGGGTCTTAAGAATGTAATGTGCACCCGCCTTAGCTATGGATCACTGGTTTACAGTTACTGAGCATAGCTATGAAGTTACGGTTTTTAATTCATGCTTAGTGGTAAGTTGTGGGACTTAACATCAGGTGAGTTGCACTGACATGTTCGAAGTGAATTTATTTTGTTATTCCATGGAGTGCCTAGCTGAAATACATAGCAGGTTTATAATTGCCTCCCTAATTTTGTCTGAGTGTAATTGCACTTGGAGGGGGTGGAAGAGTGACCAACAGCAACAAAAACTGTCTAGGGTGTGGGGGGTTATGGGTGGACCACCTCATTACTGGAAAGTAGCACAAATTCAATAAGAAAAGTTTGTTTTGAAGTGGCTTTTTTTGATTGTAATATCCCTCTTGATTAAATCTTGTTCTGTACAAAGCATTCTTGGGTGAGACACTGTCAGTATGATCTGTGGCATTAATCAGGGAACTTCTACGCAGTGGGATGCAATGAGGAACCACTGGATAAAAACGTCTGAATCAAGGACTCTTTGATTTGTGTGGCTAGCTGAAAGTAAACATGGAGGTTTGTAATATTTGAATGTGTGAAAATAATTCTCCTTTTTCAAAGACAAGTGCTTTATTCAGTGTGACTTCATTGTTATAATTACAATGCTGGGAAAGTATCTGGGAATACTAAGTATGCTGTGTGAAGTATTTGGTCTATTAGCCATTGAAGAGTAACAGTTTTAGACTATACAGCAAAGCAGTGGCTGTGTTTAAGTGACTTTGCTTGTAAGTATTTTCTGAATACAAGTTATGTTTTTCTTCCTCTTAAAATGTTTGCTGAAGTCCCATCAATATTTATCTCAGTATTTTTTTTCATTCCTCTTAAAGCATCAACGGCAACTTTCTTTGCCATTGACGCAAGCAAAATCTTCCACGAAGAGAGGATTTTTCAGGGAGGAAACAGATCATTTCATTAAAAACATTCTGGGTAAAAGAATCGGCAAGTTCATAAATTCTTCAGATGAACCTCCAAGTAGCTTCAGGGAATTTTATGATAGCTGGCATAGTAAACCTGTTGACTATCATGGTCTCCTGTTGCCTCGCATCGATGGCCCTGAAATCAAAGTCTGGGCTCAACGGTATTTACGATGGATTCCTGAAGCCCAGCTTCATGGTGGTGGTACAATAGCCACAGCTGCCAAGATTTTGGACTTGATGGAGGAAGTGCGAAGCTTGCAGGTGAAAATGGATGAAGAACATAGTCAAGCTGTCTCTGGAGATGTACATTCTGTTCCGCTGCTGAGAAATTCTGCCCGTTTGTCATCCTTGTTTCCATTTGCTTTACTTCAGAGACAGTCTATCAAACCAGCTTTACCCACTAGCACCTGGAAAGACTTGGAAGATGAAGATGACTTGGTCAAGAGGGATGATGAATTCGTTGATCTAAGTGGGGATATGCCATAAAGTGTATATAAATTAGAGTATGAATTGTGTGTGGCTAAGCTCTGAGTTTTAAATGTTGTACTGTATCCTCAGATAAGGAACTCACTCGAGCATCTGTAGCATGTTCAATGGGTTTGTGGAGTTAAAAAAACAAACAAACAAAAAAAAGAAAAAAACAACTTGGTTGGAAAGAACTAGTTGCCATGATCAACTGAGCATCTTTTGAACTTCCATTTCACTCTAACAGTATTTATTGCAGAAACACATTTTTAGCATAGGTGTAATGAAAACAAAAGTCTAGGCTGGAGTAGCCATACAGCCGCTTTGTTTAAAAAAGAAAAACAACAAAAACCTAGTCTTTTCTCACATAAAGGTGGAATACTAAATACATACAGCAACAAGCACTATCTTAACATAAAACCGCTTCCCCTTATGCTAAGAGTACTAGGATCGGAAGTACTGTGGCTAGGGACTTAATACATCTGTATTTCCCCTCATGTAAAATAAAAGAGGGAAAGGTGCAACTAAATGTGCATTCTCAAATTAACTTTTTACAGCTGAGAAATAAACTTGTGGTCACCAGGGGTCTTCTGTCTGCTGTGGCATCAACTGAAGTCACATGCTTGGCAACCTCATCTCTTCTGACAGTGCTCATCTTTGGCTTGCAGCACTTCACCTCGTGTAGTATTGTAGTAGCAGCTTGGCTGCTCTGAGCCTGTGCATGCACTTAGCTTAAGGATCAGATGCAAGAGCTTAACTACACATTTCAAGTCTTACTGTGTGGCTGCTGTGCTATATACCCTCACTGCCTTGGAACATTAAGTCTCAAATGTTTGCTGTTAATTGTAAGAAATGGCCTGACTGTGAGATTCTGATTTGCCATGAGTATTTTTTTTCTCCTTTTAATAGAGTGAGTCCGTCATTTTGACTTTCCCCGTTTATGCCAGTTGCCTTTGAGGCTTTCTGTAGCTTGCACTGAGACCCTCCACATAGAAGGGAAGACTCTTTTCCTGCAATCCTGCAGCAAAGCTGGGTTTGCAGTCTGTTGCCACTTGTCATGAGCTGGTGGCACAGCTTATGAATGTGGCGTTCATACAGTATGAACACTTGGCATCCTGTTGCTGGATGTTGTAACAGTACCTCAGTGAAAAAAGCCATAAAGAAATGCCTGTTGACTTTGACCTACTGTGTGTATCTTTATATATAAAGTATTTTTACTGCAAATAATCATCCTTTGTAAAACTATTATTTAACTGTCAAATCTATTTTGAACTGTTAAATTCTAGAATACCCCAAGAGTGGATGCAAGTCATAACATCGATTACACTAAGAGGGTAGACATTTGATATTTTCCCTAGTCTCATACCAATTTAGAAATCCATGCTGGAAAACTTGGCTCTTGGAGAAACTGTTGCTTAAATTGGATCAGCTCAGTGTGATCGGGGATATTAAACTAGGTTACTAATTAATCACACTGGGTTGTATTAATATGTATAGTAAAAATTTATCAGCAGCCCTCTAAAAATAAATTTTATTATGTTAAAATAAATTTATTAATGGGGAAAGGGGGAGAGCTTAACGCAACTATGCCAAACTGAAGCTTCCCAACTCTTTATTGCCTTAAGTCTTAGTAGTGCGAGGACAATACTTGAGTTTGTAGCGTTTTATTTAAAAATACACTAGTACTTATGCTTTATTCTGTGATACATACGATCTTACAGCTAGCACTTGCTAGAATGGGCTGTCCAGCACACGTCCTTCAGACTTCAATTATTGTAGTTCAAGTGACTTGTGTATGCAATAATACTTTGCATGTTGAATGAGCAATGCATTTTTATGGCAAAGAAACATCTATCATTCTAAGGTCATTTGGGCTCAAGGGTGTTTTTTTTTAAATACTACCATTAGAAAAAATATTAAATGGATTTTTTCTGTACTTTCAATCATACTGTTGTAATGTTTCAGTCATGAAGATTACATATTTATATTAAAGAACAGATGTTGGACATTTATTTGTACATAAGTTATCAGAAGTTTATATAGAAGAGAAACATATATGTGGAATGGAACATGGGGAACACTTCTAATATAGAGTAAATACCATTGTTACTGGTTTTCTGCACTGTGGGATTGGAAATGTACTTAGTATTTTTACTCCAGGCTTCTGTTTATACCTCCAAGTTTTTACACTGAATGCAAGCTAGAAGCTTTACAGTTCTGGTTTTTTTAATACTGTCATTTGTCTCTGGCAAGCTGTTTGGAGAGTGTCAATAAAATATACTTTGATGTATTTGTCCTGAAATGAGAATGTCTGTTTAAGGTCATTTTGCAAATGATGTTTTAAATCCTAGCAGACTTGACAATCTGCAGTGACAAGGGTTTCCTAGTTATATGCTGGGTTTTTACAGACTGTTACAGGGAGGAAGCTGTGCGGTTTTGACCCGTTATCACAGAATGTTAGGGGTTG
>VZSF01000005.1:0-44105 GCA_013398295.1 Chionis minor | reverse complement strand
TTCCAACCTAAACCATTCTGTGGGTTCATTGCTGCTGTCTCTCAGCCCTCCTGTGCCTTAAGATCACATTTGACCACCACAGAAAACTGGATGAGCAGCGAGTCGGTGGGCTTTGCAGGGCGACAGCCCTGCTCCTGCTCCCCTGGGACAGCCGTGGCCAGCTTGCCAGTGCCTTCTGTGGGCCGGTGGCCCTACGCCCTGTGGGAAGACCTTGGGATGCTCAGGCGTGGGTTTGCTGAGGTGTTGGCACCCCTTGGCATGGCTGGGGCAGCCCATGTGGTGAGACTGGAATCCATGTGGAATCACGGAATGGTTGGAGTGGGAAGGGACCTTTAAAGGCCATCTAGTCCAACCGCCTGCTATGAGCAGGGACATCTTCAACTAGCCCAGGTTGCTCAAAGCCCCATCCAGCCTGGCTTGGAATGTTTCCAGGGATGGGGCAGCCGCCACCTCTCTGGGCAACCTGGGCCAGTGTTTCACCACCCTTAGCATAAAAAATGTCTTCCTTCTATCTAGTCTGAATCTCCCCTCTTTTAGTTTAAAGCCACCACCCCTTGTCCCAGCGCAACAGGCCCCGCTAAAAAGTTTGTCCCCATCTTTCTTATATGTGCCCTTTAAGTACTGGAAGGGGCTCTAAGGTCTCCCTGCAGCCTTCTCTTCTCCAGGCTGAACAACCCAACTCTCTCAGCCTGAGCATCCTGCTCTTCACCTTTGCTTTTGTGTCTAAAAGTCTGAAATTAATCAGTCCTGGTGCCCTTTCTTCATTTGTTGGTTGCATGAATGCATTTTAGGTGGCATGCGTTGTCGGTTTTGCTGTGCCCGAGGTCATTGTGTTGATGGTCTGTGGCATTTTGGGGGAAAAGCTGAGGTTTCCAGCAGAAATGGGCAGATCTGGAAGACTTTAGGTACTCTATGAGAAGGGACTAAGTGTATTGGTAGGATGTTTCTGTTAAATTTAGCAGCAGTGAAACAGTTAACTGTGATGACATTTAAAATGTCAACTTTAGATTTCAGACAGTCTGTTGAAATGAATAAGG
The DNA here is from genome assembly GCA_013398295.1 of Chionis minor. Classification (NCBI taxonomy): domain Eukaryota; kingdom Metazoa; phylum Chordata; class Aves; order Charadriiformes; family Chionidae; genus Chionis; species Chionis minor. The sequence goes on along the minus strand of VZSF01000005.1, from coordinate 43,068 downwards.
TAGGATGCATGACCAGTCATGGATTTGGGAATACCAGCTCTGCCGCCTGAGCTCCCAGGCCGGCTCCCTGGTTACTACCGTATTCTGCGTTAGCGTATGAATAGTTGATCACTGGTTTTCAGCTATTGAGGTATTTTGCGCAGCCTGAAAATTGTGTCAGAGTCTTCTCTGCTGTATCTGCAGCAGCCAAAGGACAGATGATGTGCCTGGGTATTATTTGACCCGAGCCTTAGCCAAGGTAATTCGCTAATTAAGTTAATTTAAAAGGTTGGGGAAGGTACAAAGGAAAACTCACGAAGCAGAGAAGAAAAGGGGGAGACTTGTTTCTCTTCTTAGTTTTCCCAGATGACTGTGTCTGTTTTTTAAAAAAAAAAAAAAAAACCACCTCAGTGAAAAATCAGTGTTGGAATAAAAGAGTCAGTTGATAATTCTTCTCTGAAGTGTCCAAGGGATGGGCAAACTGCTAAGGAGAAGAGCTGTGCAGGGACACTGGAAGTCTCTTGTAACGATACTGTCAAACAACTGTGAGGACACATGTCAAACATCTCTTGAGGAAAAGGACAAAAATTCAGCTTTAAGAAGTTATCTGTCCAGTCTTACTGCTGAGAGCTTTGGTAATTAAAATAGAAATACTGAAAAACCCCATTCAAGTACTTGTTTTCTTCCGCATTTTTTCCTGGGTTCTTTAAAATATTGAGTTAAATTTTAGTTTTTAGAGTATGCAATTACTGGTAAACTTCACTTGAAAGGTTTTGGTACTGTGATCACTCTAGCTAAATTTATATTATTTTAAATAATTTCTGAGCATGTGGATGAACATGTTCCCAACATGTTCAATCTGGTATTTTTCCTTTCAGACCCCCTGTATTGATATACTTTATTTCCTTTTTCCTGGGAATATATCTGCGGGTCTTGGGGCAGGCGGGAGAAATAGTTTTTTTCAAACCTAAAGCTGAATTGTGAAGCAAATCTCATCTCACCTGATAGTTTCTTTAACAATCTGAGTTAGGCGAGGAGGTAGGAGAGGTGGTGCAGGGAAGACTATTTTGGCCAGTATCCTTGGACAAGCCGCAGTCTTTCTAAGGGAAAGAAAAGCACAGTGTAGGGGACAGGTTTTATTTCAAACATTTTTATGGACCAATCTCACTAATTGTGTCTGTTAACTGATTTTTGCTGGTTTCCTATGTGTGTCAGGAGCAACTCTTGTAGATAGGGCATATGTCCTTCGTTGTCTTCATGGTCTTCCAAAAAAAACCCCAACAAACTGAAAAGCTACTTGAGCCTTAGCTGTTTCATTAGAAATGAAAAATAAGCTTGGCTGTCTTGTTTTTCAGTCCATTCGGCTCTAATTGTCATTAAACTTCGTCTGGTGAAAGATTATATTTTTCAATTGTCCTGCAAGTCTCTGGGCTTTCCCACACCCAGTGTCCTGCACCCTGACTGTCTCGGGGTGTCACACCTGCCATTTTTCTGCCCTTCCTTTGACCCATCTTTCCGCTTCCCTTCCCCTTCTGCTGGAGCCTTGCAATCCTTTGGAAACAAATCTATTATTTGAGGTTCTTCTGAGATCCTGCTTCCTCACAGACTCTGTGTCTCCATGGTTATCCCTCTGGTCAAGGAGGCAGAGATTGGAAGTCCCTCTGTGGCTTCCAACTCTTGCCATGGGCTGGTGGGTCCGTGGGGCAGTGAGGGATGGTGCTCGCTGCCCTCAGCGCCTGCAAACACGCTGCTTCCAGCAGCGTGCCACGAACAAAATCCCTCGTGAGCACCCCGACCCCTGTTTGAGGGGGAAGTCTTGGGGCGTGCTTTGCAGTTTCGCAGTAAAAGGGAAAATTCAGTCCCAGGAAAAAAAAAAAAAAAAAACCCAAACAAAAAAACTGCCACAAACCAAACCAAAACAGTTACTCCTTGCAAACGCAGCAACTGTGATGCTTTTCCCATAGGAGGAGCGAGCTGCACGCCAAGGAACCTTCACCTTGCTGCCTGGAGGGGCTGACAGCTCATCCATGAGCAGGCATTCCCTACTGCCGCGCTTGGCAGGGCTGTGGGGCTGGGAGCAGGTTAATCACTCGCCTGCGCTGCTTCCCCGTCGCCTCCTGTGTGCCGTAGCAAATTGCCAGGTGCCGACATTTACCAGATCAATTGGACTGTCTTAAAAAGAGAGAGAAACAAAGACCCCAGGGACCTCCACAGTATGCATCCTCTCTGCGTGTTATAAATATACACTTCGTGCTCCTCTTTCCGAATGACTGGGTCCCTCGCAGAGGAGCCAGCCTTGGGGGCCTGTGGAGTTTTCACATCTCTAACAAAGCACTGAAGGACGGGAAAGGACAACGGGCACCGGATGCCGACTGTTCTGCGCCAGCGCCCTCCTTACTGCAATTATATTTCTGTTAGGAGCCTCCACCTTATTTAAAGAGACATTGTCAACTGCCTCAAAGCTCCTTTTTGTAAAAGTCTACAAAGCTGTTGAGATGTTTTCTTAATGACATGAAGAAAAAAATTGTAGGTAAAGAACACCGATAAAGCAGAGATGCTTCTCCTTTTTTAGGATCTTGTATCTAATGAATTAAAACTACTACGTAAACTTCAATCGGTTAATCACTAGAGTCCTTTTTGACAAAATTATTGTCTCTGTTTCCAGATGAGGGGAAAGAGACGAAGCGATGAGCAATCTGACCAAGGTGGTTCAGTAAGTTTGTTGCGGAGCACAGCTCTGGGTTTCCGAGATGATAAAAGAGGTTCTGAAATTGTCTGACTTTGTGGCACAAAGCAATATTTGGTTGTTGGTAATAGGAGGAAATATTCCCCAGAAGCGTCACGGTGTGCTATGATGTCGTCTCTTCTCTAGAGAGTGCTTGAGGACACCCAGTGGCAGATCCAAGATCCGAGGCTGGATGGATTCCTGGTCTTGGCTGGTCCGATGGGCTGTGCTTATCAGTGCACCAGTGTGAGAGTCTGCTCCAAGACTCAGGGCTTTGCTGAGCAACTCCAGCCTCACTACCCCTCACTTCAAAGCCTGCAGATTATCAGGAACCTCCTAAACCCTTCTCTGGAGTGTCTATCTCTGTTGGCTGTCACTAATGTCGGTGTGCGAGTGGTTGGACTTAGTGTTTTAAAACTTGATTGGGTCTCCTCACCCGTGACTTTGGTCGGCTCAAATTTCCCTTGCCATTACTCGCCATTCTCAAGTTTTATTTCTCTGTTTATTGGCAGGTGTACCCTTTTCCAGGATTGCTGCCATGGTACTTAAGGTCTTCTTTCCGTCATGCTGCTCCTCGGCAGAAAGCGGCATTTTGATCGGCCGCTGGATCCCGGAACAGAACTCTGCTGTCATCCTCGCCGTGGTCCATTTCCCTTTTATTCCCGTCCAGGTGAAGCACTATCTCAGTGAAGTCCAGCGGGTGACTAAAGTCAGTGTTTCTGTGCTCGGCTCATGGAGCAACAGCAAACAGGAGAAAGAAGAGAGTCTGAGTGAGTTCCTGGAAGACCTCGGGACAATATTCTCCCATGAGCCGTGGATTCAGATAAGCAAAGAGGGAGACAGCAAATTCTGGAGTTGTTCTACCCTTCAGAAACACTCCAACAACCCTAAGATGGAAGAAGTCATCTTAGTATACTATGACCAGCGCAAAGTCATGCTTTCCCATCTACATCCTCCTTTGGACGCAGCTACCTCCACCGACCACAGGGCAGAGGATGCTTCGAAGCTCTCTGCCATCTTTGACACAGTTGCGAAGAGTAAGACGCTGTTCATGACGGACAGGTACGACGACGGGCCCATCAAGCTGACCCACTGGCAGTCGGATGGCGTTGAAGCGAGTATCCTCGTGGAGCTGATGAAGCAGGCCTCCGTGCCTGCGTGCATGCTGCTGACGTTCCTGCTTTCCCTTGTCTCTGGGGTCTGCAGGAGCAGGTGAGTGCTGTGACATCCTCCAGCTTGTGTTTGTCGTGGAAATGTAGTTCGTGTCTAGGCATTTGCAGGGTCCCTGCGCAACTGCAGTGAGAAATACACTTGATCCAAAGTCATTTCTTTCATCAGTACCAGTCACATCATATCTCCTGGTACTGCTCATGGACCTTATGTGCCTCTTGGGTACCTTCTCATCTCTGAGGTCACCGGTGTGTGAAGGGGCCTTTAGATGGTGCAGCTGGTGACATGATAGGTATGGACTGTGGAGCAGGGTGCTAGCTGACAGGGGAATATGCCTCCTGTGGAGCTTCTCTGAGAAGAGGTCCTTGCTGGGCGGTGCCAGTGCAGCCCCTCTTACGCACTTCAACCCCAGCAGATCCAATCCAGCAGGCTGTGGAGCAGGTTGACAGACCTGATGTGACTGGCAGGGAGAGGACACAGAGGTGGGCTGCAGACGCACGGACCTGCTGCAAGGAGGGTAAGAGGGGAACCAGCTGATGGGAGTCTCAGTTGTGAGATGGGTGGAGGGAAGGGCTGCTGCTTCTGCCAGTCCCACCACGTCCACAGAGCAAGCTGGTATAAAACAGTGGTGTGTCAGGTTCCATGGGCAACGACAGGCAGAGGAGCTCCTGGATAAACCTTCTGTTGGAAACAGGCTGCTGCAGAGCTGCTATTAAAGTTTGAGGAGCTCCATTGAAATCGCGAGGCTAAAGGCTTCCTCAGACGTGCAGACAAGGAATGCTGGTCTACAAGAATCCTTGGTGAAATCCCATTGTCACGACTAGGAAACTGAATAGGATGCTTCAAATTCAATGCAGGGCAAGTGCTTGCGCTAAAGAGTTCTGAGCTTTGAAGGGGAGAAGCCTCTGACTATAAAGCTTAATAACGCTTGTGGTGAGCCTGTCTAGAGAGGTGGTTCCAGGGAGGGGAAAGGAGTTCAGGTACCAAGGTGTGAGGGGACACTTTGGTTTGGATAACGGCTGCTCCTGTGTTTATGGATAAATCTTCTCAAGCACAGCCTAAGGGTATGGGCAATGGGGTCTTTTAACAGGTTACCGGTTGTATGATACTCTCCTAAAAAATGACAGGGGCACTCTTCATATGCAAAGATTTTCTGAGCAGTTGGGTTATGTGTTTTAGTACACAAAGGGAAAACTGGCCGTTTTGAGACTACTCTGTGGGAAGACATTTAGGGTCAAAGTGGCATTTGACACTGTCTCTCATGACATCCTGGTCTCTAAATTGGAGATACAGGGATTTGATGGATAGAGCACTTGGTGGATAAGGAACTGGCTGGGTGGTTGCATTCAAAGGGTTGTGGTCAATGGGTTGATGTCCAAGTGGCAAGCAGTGAGGAGTGGTGTCCTCAGGGACTGGTACTGGGACCAGTACTATTGAACGTCTTTGTTGGGGACATGGATGTTGGGACTGAGTGAACCCCCAGCCAGTTTGCTGATGACACCCAGCTGTATGGAGTGGTCAACACGCTGGAGGGAAGGGGGGGCATCCAGAGGGAGCCGGACAGGCTGGGGAGGTGGGGCCGTGCCAGCCCNGTCCAGCTCTGGGGGTCCCAGCACAAGGAGGACACGGAGCTGCTGGAGCGGGGCCGGAGGAGGCCCCGGAGATGCTGGGAGGGCTGGAGCCCCTCTGCTGGGAGGACAGGCTGGGAGAGCTGTGGGGGTCCAGCCTGGAGAAGAGAAGGCTCCAGGGAGACCTTCCAGCCCCTGCCAGTGTCTGAAAGGGGCTCCAGGAAAGCTGGGGAAGGACTCTGGATGAGGGAGTGGAGCCATAGGATGAGGGGTGATGGTTTTAAACTGGAAGAGGGGAGATTGAGATGAGATATTGGGCAGAAATTCCTGGCTGTGAGGGTGGTGAGCCCCTGGCTGGGGTTGCCCAGAGAAGGTGTGGCTGCCCCATCCCTGGAGGTTCAAGGCCAAGTTGGATGGGGCTTGGAGCAACCTGGTGTGGTGGGAGGTGTCCCTGCCCAGGGCAGGGGAGTTGGAATTAGATGGTGTTTAAAGTCCCTTCCAACCTAAACCATTCTATGATTCTATAAACCCAAATCTGATGTAATTAGGGACCAGTGGTTCCTGGGACTGCTGTGTGGACACTGCCTATGCCTTAACAGTTGTTAATGGTAACGAAGTTAGAACTTTGTGCTTGAGTAGAAGATTGGGACTCAGCTCTGGAGGTTCTTTTTCTGTCTGTTGATGGACAATGTGTGACTACCACCAAAAAATATCAACCTCTTCTGCACAGGCACTTGGTCTCAAGGTCGGACTTGCCCACCTTGGTTGCTGGGAGGACCCAGACCAGGCTCAGAGTAAGGTTAAGCCTTGCAGGGCTCCCAAAGGCCACTCTCTAAGCATAACTCGGGAACTCAAGCCAGGCCTGGCAGGTTGGGCACAGGTAGCTGCTACCCAGTTTATCAGCAGCTATTCCCATTTCAGCTTTTCCTCAGCCCAGTGCGGACGTTCTGAGCCAGAGCCACAGCCAGGCCGGCAGCCAGCTATACACAGCAGCAGGCGGAACGCCAGGCTCGCCGTGCCTAAACCTGGGGTGAACTTAACCTTGGAAGGTCGGTACACATTTCTTTCTGCTTTGTTTTATTTACCTGTAGTATCAGCATGATGCTTACTTATCTTACAGGTGTTTAAAGCATCAGTTTTGGAGAACAGAGATTAGTACCTGGCTTTTTTTTTTTTTTTTTAATTAAAAAACTGGTGGGTTTTTTTTATTACTATTATTATTTGGTTGGTTTTCCATTACATTTTTGAAAATCATTCCATATACCGTGTGGTAAGCCTCCTGCTTGACCTTCTGAGTCATTTTATCTGATGTACCATTTGGTACAACCTTCTTTGTGCTAACGTACACAGGGCAGGGAGGGTTCAAGGATATTACGTGCAGATGTCCTTCCAAGTCCCCTCCTCCCTGTGCCTGGGACGGGATGTCCCATAAAATGGGATCTATCAGTTTTTTGCTGTTTCTGGTCTTTCTTTCCCAGTTTTTTTGTGATGTGAAGGGATAATCAGCTTCGAAAAGCTAAAGAAAGGGATCAGCAATGTCCTCTCAGGCTGTGGAGGCTTGGGGCTTTTTTGGATACGACGCTGTTGTGTATTTGCGCTGGGGAAGCAGGGCAGCGGCGTTAGAAATCTCAGAGGAAGAGGGCTGATGTCCATCCATCCATCCATCCATCCAAGCTTGCAAAGGGCTCTCAAATCCTGTACATCTCAAATTTTAAGGCATTTCTTCAGCACCACCTTGTGCTACGGGGTGGCCATTGCACTTCTCTCTTCGGAGGGCCATGGGTGCAGGATTTCCAATTACTGCTGAAAGTCTCCAGAGTGCTGTTGGGGACACCAGGGTGATTTAGTGTTGAGTTAATAAACTGCGTGCTCCTGTTAAAAAAAAAGTCCGTTGATAAACACCATGACATCCGATTCCTCATCCAGAAGGGAGGCACTATTCATGCAGTTTCTAGCAAGGAGCGAAAAGACAGCCGGGGGTTCTGATTAACGGAGCTTTAACATGTGCATGTGATCCTGCTTTGGAAAGATTGCCTTTCATCCGATATCTGGAAAATCCACTCTTAACTTTTGGAAAAACATGGATAGGAAAATCGAGATTTATTCATGCAGGCTATGTTAATTTATTGCTAAAATTCCTTATATTTGGAAATACCCCAAAAGGTCTCCTGCCGCTTAAATAACGAAATGACACAGCATCACTGTTTTGGGGCTGGGTTTTTTTTTTTTATTATTATTCCGTTGGTTTTCCATTACATTTTCGAAAATCATTCCATATACCGTGTGGTAAACAAGTGGGAGCACTTATGGCAATGCATAGTCAGTATGCACAGGGGTAGGAGACCATGCAACAAATATTTTTGGCTTGCTTCCTCCGTATGCTGTAGAGATGGGAGTTTCCATAGCACATCTTGCAACTATTATATTAAGCTTTTTACAGTGCGTTTGTATTTTTATTTAAATAAGTATGGGCACGTGTTTACTTTCCAAAGAAAGCATGTAGGTGGAGTAGAGGTTGTCCTCTTGATGTCGGGTGGAAGGAAAAGTCAGGGACAGTACAGGCAAGCACAGAGCTCTCGTGTCTTTTGGGCCCATCTTGTTCAGTCAAGGAGATGCGTTTGCCCGTTGGGTGCCCGTGTTGGGGGACACTTCTGGGGATNGTGGCTACAGGAGAGCAGGGGAAGGACTTTTTACTAGGGCATGTAGTGATAGGATGAGGGGGAATGGCTTTAAACTGGAAGAGGGCAGGTTTAGATTAAACATTAGGAAGAAAATTTTCACTTTGAGGGTGGTGAGGCACTGGAAGAGGTTGCCCAGAGAGATTGTTGAGGCCCCATCCCTGGAGGTGTTTAAGGCCAGGCTGGATGTGGCCTTGGGCAACCTGGTCTAGTGGGAGGTGTCCCTGCTTATGGCAGGGGGGTTGGAACTCGAGGATCTGCAAGGTCCCTTCCAACCTAAACCATTCTATGATTCTATCATTCTATGATTCTTGCTTGTGCAAGAGATTCCTCAGGCAGAAGAGAGCGGCAGCCTGTCCTTTCCTTTGGCGCGGGAGACCAGGGGGGTCTAGGCGGGGGGTGACCCACAAGCTAGCAACAACTCTCCTTTAGGCTGGGGAGTTGTGGGGCAGGGATGAGCGGTAGGAGACACACGCTGCTGGGAGAGGGTGGGGAGATGGTCAGCCTGGTGAGCACCAGAGCCCTTGCTTTCTGCTTGAACTGAGACGGGCTGGCAGCTGGTGGCTCGACCGGTCATTTTTCACCTTTGGTCATCCGTACGTAACCACGCAGGTACAGCATTTCTCCTTCCCCCTTCTTTGCACGGCGAGTGCAATTCTCCGCTCTCGCAAAGGTTTGCCGCACTGGAACACGTAACCCACCGCTGGGTTAGGATGTAATTGGAAGAGAAAACTCCTCCACACTTGTGCCTTGGTGAATGTGCAAACCGGGGTCTTTGAGATCAGTGACCGGTGCAGTCGCCCACCGTGTCGCCCTCCCCTGCTCAGCGCTTCTTCCTCTGCTGCTTTACATGTGTCCCCACCTCGTGACAAGTCAGCTGAAGAACAGTGCGTGCATTTGTCTCCAAGGTGGGAGGCTGTAACGAAGAGCTGAGTAACTGGGAGGCCTCAATTTAAGAAGAATGATTCACAGTACACTGTGTGTATTTCTAAACCAATGTATGTGAAACGTGAATGGGGAGGGGGAAGGGGGGACTTGGGCACTCTGTTTTTCAAGCTGCCAAACCTGGCACGAAGGACGGTCGAAAGTGCTCGGGAGGATGGGGAGGCAGAGGGGGGCAGCAACCACCTTAAACTGAGCAGGATTTTGAACGAGCCATACCCTTGCGATTTGTGTGAAATGTATAAATAGCAGCCGGAGCCGCAGTCTGCCCATCCTGTGGTTTACCCTGGCCAGCCCTGAAGGCACTTTGCTGCTGGGCCACGGGCTGAAGTCCTCGAGATGAAATCCGGGAAGGCATGCGCACATCCCAGGGACACCTCCAGGCCATGCTCGCTGATGATCCAAACAGCTGTACAGTTTCAAAAGCGAAGCGGGATACCAGGAATAATTTTAGTGTTTGGAGTGAATGTAAACTGAAGGCACGTGCCAAAGCGGTAAGAGAGAGTAGGTGAAGGAAGTGACTACAAGCGAACATGGATTCCTGAACCTTTAATGAGAAACAATGAAAATGCTGTGAAAATAGTGAAACCAGCATTGCGTAAGCATTGCGTACAGGAAAGAAGTGATCCAAATTGTGTTCACATCAGAATTTACTCCCCACAGCGAAGATGGTGTGTTGTGTCGCTGTACCGCAGGTGACCAGCCTGCGTCCAGTGGTGTTTTAGACTACGCAGATCACCCTCATTCCTTTCTTTGTAGGTTGTGTGGTAATAAAAGTAACTCCCCAGAATAATTGAGCATCATTTAGTACTTTTCTTGTGAGTCATAAAAAAAGAACCGTGTGACTGTTTCCTCCCCTACAAGCCTAATGTGGATCTTAACTTTGAAAGCTAATTAAATGCTGAATGTCGTGTAAGCTATATAATGCTGGTCACCCTTGGCAAAGGAGTGGAGAGAAGATAGAAATGAAGACCCTGAGAAAGGAGTCTGGAAGTAATAAAGAAAAAAAAAAAAAAGAAGAAAAGGATGAAGTGGAAGAAAGAGAAAAGAGGGGAAAAGGGAGAGAAACTGCAGGGAGAACACCGCTGTTTGTTAGAGCAAGCTCACACTAGACAGAGACTTGTGATCAGTGCTACCGGGGTTTGTGAAGCCGTAGCACCGTGTTGTGGTGTTGTGCTGTACACACAACTGCCTTGACTCCAGTCTCCTGGAGACTTGGAGCCATGTGCAATCCCGGTGATGTATCCCGAAACACAGGGTGGAAGCGGGATGGTGTCCTGGCTTCCCTGGAAAGGGCAAGACGCTTGGTTTTACAGAATGGAAGTGGGAGGTTGGGTTGTCTGCTTTAGCCGTCTTGATCTGGAAAGGTTAATTCTGTTAACCTTTAAGACTGATATTCTTTAGATGTCTAATATTCTTTAGCGCTAACATGTTGACGCCATCCCTGGCTGCACAACCTTAACTTCACACTGAATGTTTCGCATGGCGTTCGTACGCTGCGCAGCCTGCTGGGAGGCAAAAGCAAAAGGGGATGTTCCGGTGGTGTTTCTGCAGGGTGCTGAAGTTTTGGCCTTTGTCTTTCTTATGGAGCAAACTCTCAACTTGTGAGCAGCTGGGGCACCGCCTGCGGCACCTCCAGGTCATCAGCAGCAACAAGAAGGCTCAAACCCAGACTCAACTAATGAGGTATGGAGTACGCGTAAAGTCACGCATGTCTTTGCTCTAGCCCTGTCTCCCCCGGGGAACCCAACCCACGGATCCTGTGCCCACGCACCACTACAGGGTCCTCGCTGCACCATGTCCTGTTATCTTCCTTGCTCTACTCCCTGCTAGTTTGCAGGTCTTTACTCTGCATTCTGTTTATATTAATTGTGCCTTTTGCCAGCTATATGCTTTTTTCCCTAGCCTGGGAAAGGCGACCGGAATATTGCCCACGGAAAGCTTGTACTGCACCCATGTGTGTAGTGCTTTGCTGTCGCTGCTCCCACAGGCTCATGGCTCCCACGTATGCTGTTGTTAACCAAAAACTGCAATCAGTATACAGCGGCGCTTTCCGTAAGAGCAGACGGGTTTAAATGCTCCCCTCTTTCACCCACTCCTCTGGGGGATGTTGCCTGCGGTAACTGCAGGCCAGGGACTCCGACAGCAGTAGCCAAGTCAGGGTAATAGAAAAAGCAAACACGCAGCGCGGTGAGTGGAACAGGGAGAGGCCGAGATCTGAGACAGATATTGAATGCCCTGTGGCTGTTACGCGGCGAGTCTTGTTCTGTGTGGTTCTCTGATCCTGCAGTAACAGACTCCCAGGGAACACTTAAAATAGATTAGCAGATTTGAAGGCCAAAAGGAGCTGTGATTGTTTAATCTGATTTGCCAAATAACTCGCTTCGTGGAATTTCATTCCGAAACTCTTAGCGATGAGGGGGCAGTTCAGCAGCCCTTGTGGGTATGTTTGTGTGCCCAGAAACACTATTTATTACATTGACTAGTGGTTCAACTAAAATATACCCCTTGGAAAGCCATCTGATCTCAGCTTGGGTGCTCTAAGCACTGGTGCCCTTAGTGTTGGTGAATCCCCCCCCCGAGTGTGTATATACACACTTGCTCCAACATTCCTCTCTGTAGCTTCAATCCCGCCCTTCACTCTGCTTCCTGAGAAAGGATTTATGGTGTGGCAGGCTCCGAGTGGCTCTGTGTTTGGCCACAGAAGTAGCAGCACAGCAGTGAAAGTCAAAGGACTTCACCTCTTCCGTAAATTGTCTTGGTGTCCCTGGGACATTCAAGATGCTGTGTAAGTGAAGCCAACAGTTGTCATTGAAGCATGAAACACCGTCCTTCATTTTTCTCTAACGCCGTTTCTCTTTATCCTGCATGCAGGAAAGCCAACATCTTTGTCTCTCTGCTGATTGATGTGGCTCTGGGGGTGCTGCTGATGTCCTGGCTGTACAGAAAGAACCGAATTGGTCACCTTGCTGACACTCTCATCCCCGTGGCTGATGTAAGTCTGGCCAAAGCCGTTTCTCTCTCACCTGTTTTTGGGACCGACCAGCCCTTGATGTCTGGGGTGGTTGTAAGGAGGCAATGCCGTACGCTCAAGGATTTCAGTGAGAGTCCTGTCTGAAGCCGTGCAAATTAGGTCTCCTCAAGAACACTGAAGTCTTCAAATCAAGCCTGCTGGGGCTGCTCAAAAGCAGCACAGCTCTGCTTTGCGTGTGCAGTGCATGGTAATTAGGTGTTTACCGGTGGGCTGCTTCAGCTCCTGAAGTACCAGTTATGGCTTGGACAGAGCTCTGCAGCTGCAGGTCGAGTGGTTATCGAGCCAGAATGCTTTTATTCTGCAGTCACCAGGAAGTGTCCTCAAGTTGTTGCTATATGGGGTGTTTGAGGGGGAGGGAAAAAAAGCAAAAAAAAAAAAAGCTGTAACCTGGGTCAAATCTGATAAACTGCTGAAAAGTCAAACGTGATAAGCAGCGCAGCTGCGCTTGTGAGGAGAAATTTCATGGGGAAATCCAAAGGCGTTAGCTAGTCAGGATACAGACACCTGAAATCCTGTCTAAGAGCTCTACTGTACAGATGGTAAACTAGGAAAACTTGCTATGTCCTGCGATTTTCTCAAACATAACTCCTCTTGCCCACTGAGATCCCTCAGCATCAGCATAAATTAATGAAGAACAAGTATGACTCATGCTGTCCTGCTTTTCTGGTGGCTCATTTTAGGTGCAGTACTCCAATATGTCTGTTTAGTGGCAGTAAGGAACATATAATGTACTTCAGAAGCTGGAGACCAGACCACTAATCTGAAGTTAGCTCCATTTTAAGAGCTTCTGTGTCTTGGGAATGCATGTGCTGCCAATGTCGAGCGCTGTCGTGCAGCTGCACTGCCTGATCCTTTCTCTGCCCACTTTCCTTTCATTTCTGGGAGAGAAGGTGCATCTTTCCATTGGTTTCTTTCTAGCAGCTGGAGAACATCCTCTGTTTGCTCTTTCTCTAGCTTCTTGTTTGGGAGGAATTTTATTCTGATTAGAGAATTCAAGTTGTGCCAGGGGAGGTTTAGGTTGGATATTAGGAAAAACTTCTTGACTGAAAGGGTTATCAAGCATTGGCACAGGCTGCCCAGGGAGGTGGTGGAATCGCCGTCCCTGGAGGTATTTAAAAGACGGGCAGACGTGGTGCTGAGGGACATGGGTTAGGGGTGGTTTTGTCCGTGTAGGTTTATGGTTGGACTCAATGATCTTGAAGGTCTCTTCCCACCCAAGTGATTCTATGATTATATTCTGTGATTCCAGCAGCAATTTCTTTATCCTGTCTTTCTTGAGAAGAGCTCACGCCTCCCTTGATGATGATCTGCTTGGTCCGTGTCTAGCCTTTTAATTGTTACAGCCATAAGTCTCCAATCATTCTGGTGCATGCTGGGCTTTCAGAAAGCGTGGATGGAGTGTCCAGCATAGCTGTGGATCCTGATTATTGCTATTTTTAGTATCTTTCATAGTCAAACTTTTAAGGAGTGCGTGTTTTAAGGGTTGCTGCAGACACTATTCAGCAGCAGTGGTGGGGTAGAAAGGACCACAGTTCTTGCAGTGCTCTTGTATTTGAGATATACGCTAAAAATATTTTTCTAAGTCTTATTCCTAAGTCTTTTCCCTTACAGATATTTCAGTGGACAAGTTTAAATTCTCTAGACCTCTCCCTGTGGATTACTGCAAGTGTCCAGCTCTCAGAAATCTGATTTCTTAACAAGTCTGCAAGGCAGTGGCTTTTGGCTGCATTCCTGTTTGCACAGGTGGCCCCAGGAGGGGTTCCATCTGCCCAGTGTCTTTGGCAGATGGACTCTCTCCGTGCTCAAGGTGTATCCGATCCCAGCACCTGTCCTGGATAGGCTTGCTTGGGAGAGTCCCTCATTCGTTCCTCTTTCAGTAGTTTAGCTCATCTGTCACTCGACTTAAGCGTCATAAGTGTCAGTTATTTTCACCATGTCTCCACCATGTGCGGGCTTCGTTGCCTTGGTAAACACCACGAGCTGTTTACGTACTTTCCTGGAAGCGCTAACTCCCGCTTGCGTGGGTGGCCTGGTAGTCAGTCGGTGCCTTTCTTCTCTGCGTCTCCAAGCTTATCAGTTCAGGCCACTCACAACTCTTCGTACTTTCCAGCTTTACTTTCTTCTTTCAAGCGTATTAGATTGTGGATGTAAAATCATTTGGAGTCCTTTTACTGCCTTCAGTGGGCATTGATTTACATGCATTATGCGCTGGCCTTAAAAAAATGCAGATCTGAGTGATCCCAAAATATACCGATGACTTCAGCACGTGGTGTGCAAGCCAGCACTGCTTCTTTTCCAGTATGACAGCAAAATCTCCCCTTAGCCATTCAGCAGTAGGTTTCCTCCTTGCTGCTGAGCGTCCATCTGGTACACATTATTCCCATCACTTGGACTTTCTCAAGTGCTTATGTGCTGCCAAGTTCAGCAGCGCAAACTTTCCCATGTGCAGGAGGAGTTACTTTTCCTTCCCGAATGCTCCTTGCTATTCTGCTTTTGATGAGGGCTCCAGATCTGATGATGGCGTTGACCTTAACCTCTCTATATCTGTTAGTAAATAGACATTATATATATTTTCATAAGATTATTACGTATTATAAGGTTACGTACATAACCTTATTTTAACCTTATTGATTTGAATGGCTTTAATATTGACAAACTAACCTTATATAACGTATAACCTTGTTGGTTTGATTGATTGATTTTAATATTGACAAAATGGTAGCTGGGGGGACAACGGCTGGATACAGGGCTCATTTTTTGTCCTAGCAAACATCTCTCTGGAAGCAAGCAGATGCAGGTAGGTTATTTTGGCTCTCCGCAACTGCCAGGGTCACAAGCTCAGCCTGCTGATGTGAGGATCAAGCCATGTTCCCTCGCTGTTGTTCGTCATCCCCCGATATAATGGTTCTCAAATCAGCACTTAGCTGGCAATTGTTGATGATGCACAAGACATCATTGACTGCAGCTCCCACTTTCACAGCTTGATGAGCTGCGCTGCGCTGACTGTAATAACAAGTTGCTTTTGTCAGTAAATGAGGCAGATGTGATTCAGAGACACCTAGGGAGTAACTGGCGAGTAGCTGTATGCAATATGAAGGACTGATTTTTTTTGGAGCAGGCTTTCAAATCTGAGAACGGAGAATGTGAATAATCTTCTCTCCATGGGTGCCCTCACAACTCCCACCCTCCTCCTTCCTCTCGATCCCACCAGGCTTCCCAATGGTTGTCCTTATTTTTTCCTTCCACAAGACAGCCTTCTTGCAAAAATACCCAATTCAAAGCGCTACATTGGTCTGGTTTAAAACGAACTGCTTATAATCCATTTTCTTCTTTTTTCTCCTTCACTTCTTTCATCCTTGCTGAGGTCTTTTTTTCTTACGCTGTAATCTCTTTGAAACACTTAAATATTTATAATAGATCGTGCCTTCAAAAATGTTGCTGGAGCTTAGAGATAGTTGGATGTAAGTTCCTATTCAGTCTCGTCCTGCTAATCCATAAACAAAGCAAGCAGAGGGGACACTTCCTGGAAAATATTCTTAGATGTTCATTTGTAAAATAGTACAACTTAGAGCCCCAAATGTCTGCAACAGACACGGGGCAAATGTGGCTGGCAGGGAGTGCTTTGGCTCTGCTTGCTGTGACTTGCACTAGAAGCTCCGCTTGGGAATTTTGCGCAGTGTTTGCCGGTGCCCGCGGTGCGCCCTGTGTCCTTCCCACCGGTGACACGTCACCATTAGGCCCTCTCCATGTGGAGACGAGGAAGGAGAGTGTGACAGTAAAGAAAATATTTCGACAGCGATCTCATCTAAACCGCGTTAGCTCTGTTCTCCAGTTTGGTAATGTCCCTACACCCCTGCGTGGAGCACTTCCAGTTCGCTGTATCGGACTAATTAATACTGGCCACATGCAGTATTCATGACTGCAGCGGGAGAATTGGACTCCCAGTCACTTTTTCTGGTTCTGCTTCCTATCGCTCAGTCCCAAAATACCTGGCTGGAAAACAACCTGCAAGGTTATGCCGTAGGACTGTGTTTTGCAATACCTTGCCCAGCTAAATAACAACAAGCTGGGGCACCTTCCCAGAGCTACGTGCCCCTGTCAGAATTTTGGAGCACCTCTGGGACCGGCAGCCTCCAGAAGTATTCGGTGCTGAAAAACAGCCTTGCTGAAGGACTGCTTTCAAGCATTTAAATATTTCATTAAAAATCCCCAAATGCTTTTTCTAAGTTACCGACCCAACGGTTTAAATATTAAAACCAGTCTATTTATAAAGTAGCTAACGCTGCTGAGCCACAGGGGTAAGATCCGTGGGTTCAAATCAGTTCTGACTTGCAGGGAGACAGAGGGAAAATGAATGAAATAAAAAGGCAATCCTTTTGGTTGAGTTGAAGATGGAGCCCTTAAATTTACCACTACACTAAAAGTAAGTGCTTACAGGCTCATTTTGCAAGGATCGTCTTGGTTAATAAATAAAATGGAATTGTTCCTTAGGGAAGTTACTAGGGAATTGTTTCCTTAGGGAAATTATCCATGTGAATGATGGGGAAAGTAGGCTACAGTGCATCAGCTTTAGGTAGCATGTCTTGATTCTTCTGCACACCCACAATTTGCAGTGCAATTCACTTGTGCGGGCTTGACTGTAAGTGGGATTTTCAGAGGTCAAAGGGTTTTACTGACAGTGTCTGGTGGTGCGGGACAGTGTGAGAGGTCACTTCTTCCAGGTGTGTCCCCCACCAGTCTGCTGGAGGTTACTGTTCCCAGCTGCCTCAATTCACAGCCTGGTAAATGCACTTCACCGCTGGTTTCAGCTTAGGTGAGTAGGTCAGGTGCAAATTCCCGAGGAGCGGAGCCATTCCGTCTCCTGCCCTGCCGGCTGCAAGGGGAACCTCTGCCAGAGTACTGAAGTGGAGAGAGAAAATCAGTAAATAATGTCAGCCTGGGAGTAAATCACCAGAAATTGTGAGTCAAAGCTCTCAGTGACTGGGGAAAAGTCCATTAGGCTGTTTTTCTCAATGATTCAAAGGGCTTCTTTTTCACTGGGATGCCATGGATATCTGCGCATGAAGCCTGCAGACAGGATAGCGGTAGGCCGGATCAGTGCTGTACAGCGTGGTTAATCCTACCACAGAGTATCAAGAAAGTTTGTTTATGTATGAACTAGATTTATATAATTGCGTTTCCTACCCTGCTGTAAGCACATAGAGGTTATTTGTAAAAATTCCCTTTTTTTTCGCCCATGAGTGCGTTGCTCTCTTCCCCCTTTTAAAATCCTGACAGCCTTCCCCATAATTACTTATTTGCTCAGTTCTGACTTTCCAGTTGCCTGGCCAAAGAAACACACCAGCCTTTGCACACCAGCATTTGCCGTCTGGTTCAAGAACTCTCATTTCACCAAGAAATCAGACTGGGCAAATCTACCAGAGCTGGCCAGAAACAGACACGAGGTTCAGCGTTCCCGACACTGATACCATTTAAACAGTCCAGCTTCCTCTGCTGGATCTAGTAAAGAGTCGATAAGGGGGCATTACTGATTTAATTAGTCGCCTGGAACAGGTTGCCCAGAGAGATTGTTGAGGCCCCATCCCTGGAGGTGTTTAAGGCCAGGCTGGATGTGGCCTTGGGCAACCTGGTCTAGTGGGAGGTGTCCCTGCTTATGGCAGAGGGGTTGGAACTCGAGGATCTGCAAGGTCCCTTCCAGCCTAAACCATTCTATGATTCTATGATTTTTTTTTTTCCATTGGTTTGAAGGGTGTGGTAAGACTATCTGGGGGGGAGAGGGCAGCACGTGTGGTGCACGGGACCTGCTCAATGTGGTAGCAGCCTTTTATCTCAGGTGCTTTGCTTCCATGTGCTCATAGCACGTAGCTGAAGAGCTCCAGGACCTGCTGCAGTGGCTAATGGGGGCGCCAGCTGGACTGAAAATGAACCGAGCTTTGGATCAGGTTTTGGGCCGCTTCTTCCTTTACCACATCCATCTCTGGATTAGTAAGTGCAATTGTTTAACTTTTCAGCCTCCCTTTTCATCTCTTCCCTCCCGAGTGTTCGATGTTTGCCTAGAGGTGAATAATGAGTCAAAATGTGCTTCTGCAAGTACAAACTTGTCTGCAAGTCTTCCTGCTGTGGGAACTCGAGCCAAAGTTGGGTTCCCACACAAGGAAGTCGTGCATATTAAACAAAGTGCTTGTATTGATGCTTTGCAAGAAGTGCAGATCATGAAGGAGCTTGCTTACTTGGTGCCATTAGTGGTGAGTGTCCAAGGGAGGGCTTGAGGTCTTATGTAGGCTTTTGTAGTAGAAGGCAGATGATACGATAGGGATGAGAAGTGTGCTCTGAGGATGCCAATGCCAACCCTGTCCTGTCACTGACTTCAGCTTGGTGCAATTTTATCATTTCAAGTCTCTCCTTGAAATAACACGCCCCTGCTATCCTTGAGAAGTGTCTTGATGAAGGAGTACAGTCATGATGGACATGAACTCCTTAGTTGTTATACTGATTTACTTTGCTCACCAGTCAAGTTTCTGTGACTTTGCTCCACTTCAGTGATGAAAAAGACTGTGTGCCTCCACACTCTTCTATTTCACAAAAGCCATATGGGGTGGCTTTTTTGGGAATAGCAAGAGGAGGGGAATGGTTGCAGTACAGGTTGATGTGTGCAGTTAAAGATGTAATTAGGAACCTGGACACAAATCTAGAAAAGCAAATCATATGTGGAGCAAGGGGACTGATCTGTTCAAGCTAAGCATGTCCTCCCCTTCCACACCTGGACAGAAACCTGGGGGGAAAAAGAGTTTTTGTTGGCCTTCCTAAACAGAAAGTGGCATAAAAAGGAGGTTCCCATTTTTACTCCCATATTTTCGTGGCTATGACTTCTGGAGCAATGTTCTAGGGTGGGCGGAATCTGTCTTTTGAGACCGTCAAAAGGAAGACATCTTGGTCAAATACTGATGCTCTGCAATGTCCACTAGGCTACATTCACCTGATGTCCCCATTCATTGAGATGATCCTCTGGTACGTCGGTCTGTCGGCTTGTCTGGGCCTGACCGTGGCTCTCTGCATCCTCTCCGACATCATTGCGCTTCTGACCTTCCACATCTACTGCTTCTATGTCTACGGCGCCAGGTGAGTTGCTCTCTCTTGGCTGCGTCTTGGGTCTGTTTAGAGAGAAGGGCCACTGAACGCTCAGGCCGCGTCTTCAATTTGTGGAGCGTTCCATCCTGGTGTAGTTCTCTTGATTTCCCAGTTTAGCCAGCAGTTCATTTATTGCGTTCCTTTATGCATGTAGAAGTGATGGCCACAGGAGTACAAGCGACCTATCTTTCAGTTCTCCTACGTTTAAATATTTATTTGTTGTGGTAGTGACCTGGAAAAATAAAACTACATGACAGACAGAGGACAAGAAAGCAGTTCACCCCATCCCTTTGATTCAACCCTATCATACTCCTTTCAGCTGCACCCTACCCAGTAGTTTTGAGGGGAGCTGGAGGAGAGGAGGAGGAAAGGGGAACCCTTGTACTTCTGGAGAAGCCCCAAAATCCCTGCCTCTGCCCTGCTTCAGAGGTTCTTATCTGAAGCACAGATGGCAGGTTTGGGGTTACAGCATGGCTGTGACACCATTCTGGTGTCATCATCTTGACCTAGTGGAGGGCCCCATGGCCTGAGAGCCGGGCAGAGGCTCTGAGGGAGCGTGTGGGAGTGCAGGGGGCTTTGGGGCATGTCCAGAGCTCGTCGGGGTTGCTGTGCAAACGGTGCCCACCGATGTGCTCTGTTCCTGCCCCCTGCTACATGTGCTGCAGCAAGGAATCACACAGGC
Organism: Chionis minor; assembly: GCA_013398295.1. Taxonomy (NCBI): domain Eukaryota; kingdom Metazoa; phylum Chordata; class Aves; order Charadriiformes; family Chionidae; genus Chionis; species Chionis minor. The sequence goes on along the minus strand of VZSF01000005.1, from coordinate 23,162 downwards.
AACTGGAGAATAGCTGCTCTTGCCAAAGAGATGAGAGGCAAGGTAATAAATAAAGGAACTTTTGGCTTATAAAGTGCAGAATGGTCATTGTTCCTCCCTAGGCTGTGAGCAGGGGGCTTTACATTGCAAACAAAAGAAGAAATAGTAGAACTTTAGTTATGGGTAGTTTAGGGAATGGTTAGAAATACTGAGATATGATTTATGAATCGGGTCTGTTGTAAGCATAGGGCTTACACCTGGAATCAGTAATGTGGGGAATCTCTTCCCAACGCCTCTAATTACTGGAGTTTCTGGTTTGGTCTGTGAGGAGCGGCCTTGCTCCTCCTAATTGTGCAGAGCGGAAATAGGAAAAGCATTTTCTCAGCTGATTGCTTTTCCCTTGTGAGCTGCAGGGAGCCCGTCTACCCGCCTGGGCTGTTTGTTAGAAGTACAGAGGAGCTCCATGTTATCTTGCAGCTGGCACCGAACTGCCCCTTGCTGTGCCAGGTGCCCCCCGTGGAGAGTCAGGAAGGGATGGCAGTCACCCACATCAGCACAGCCACCCCAGCACCCTGTGTTCCTGCAGCTGGCGGAGGAACTTGCCGGTTCAGGTGCTGGTGAAGCCTGAGATCCCCTTCTGAAACAAACCGCACGGTGAAACGAGAGCGGGCAAGTGTGTGCAGGCAGCCAGGGAAGGTGGGGCAGGTGCTCCGGCAGGAACACACGCTTGGTGCCGTGTCAGGGTGTGCGGGGGAGTGTGTGGTTTTAGTCAGAACAAGGGAGCAGGTGTGTACCAGCAACCTGGAGTCGTCCTGGGAACCCTCCTGCCTGGGGATTAGTGCACCGAGCTGCGCCTGCCAGTCTGGAGGCACCCTGCCAATTCCTTGAAGCAGTTGGTGTTCCTCAAACCAGACTCTTCTCTTGGATAAGACTCCTTGTCTCTGCTTTCACAATGCTGCCTTGAAATCTGAGCAGCCTCTGCACCTCAACTGGGCTGATTAGCCAGTCTGGCTTTTGTAGCTCAGGCTTTCTCAGGCTCCGGTCTGCCCCACAGATTGGCTGTGTCCCCTTTCTTTACATCCCTGTATGTTGGACACTGCTGCCCAGGGCTCTCTGTGCCTCTTCTCCATCCCAGGGGCTCTTTCTTCCTCTGTGTTACTCCAGAGATGTCTCTGCTTCCCACCCCTTGTCACACCAAGCGTCTCTCACTGTTGCCATTTTTCTAGGAGGGAGGTAGCTCTGGGTGTCACAGCACCACATTACGAAAGGCTAAGGACAGGATGGAGAAGGGGTGCCACCAGCCATTTATCATAGAATCATAGAATGGTTTGGGTTGGAAGAGACCTTCAAACATCATCTAGTCCCACCCCCTGCCCTGGGCAGGGACACCTCCCACTAGACCAGGTTGCTCCAAGCCCCGTCCAGCCTGGCCTTGAACTTCCAGGGATGGGGCAGCCACAGCTTCTCTGGGCAAGCCCAGCCAGGGGCTCACCACTCTCACAGGCGGAATTTTTCCCTAATCTCTCATCTAAATCTCTTCTAGTTCTTCCAGCTTGAAGCCATCACCCCTTGTCCTACCACTACATGCCCTTGTAAAAAGTCCCTCCCCAGCTTTCCCTGAGCCCCTTTCAGACACTGGCAGGGACTGGAAGGTCTCCCTGGAGCCTTCTCTTCTCCAGGCTGAACCCCCTCAGCTCTCCCAGCCTGTCCTCCCAGCAGAGGGGCTCCAGCCCTCCCAGCATCTCCGGGGCCTCCTCCGGCCCCGCTCCAACAGCTCCGTGTCCTCCTTGTGCTGGGACCCCCAGAGCTGGACCCAGTATTCCAGGTGGGGTCTCCCCCGAGTGGAGCGGAGGGGCAGAATCCCCCCCCGGCCCTGCTGCCCCCGCTGTGGGGATGCAGCCCAGGGAATGGCGGTGTTTCTGGGCTGCAAGTTGATCTCTTCGCACTCTCATGATGTTTGAAACTGTGGTTTACGAAAGAAGGTGCAGGAGCTCCAGTCCTCTGCCTTGTCTCTCTGTGCTGCGGAGGCAAAAGTGAATTGTGTTGACTCACGCATGAGGGGTTAAGACCTTGGCCCCTCCTGCTGTGGAAGGGGTGGGGGAAGTGAGGGGAACAGGGCAGATTTAAATGGGAAAGACAGAGGTGAGCTTGGGGGAATAAGCTTGCTGCTTCTTTTCCTGTGGGGAAGGTGGTGGCATGGGTCTGGCGATTGCTGCTGCTCATAGGGGCCACCCTCCAGCAGCACTACATAGAATCATAGAATCACTTGGGTTGGAAGAGACCTTCAAGATCATCGAGTCCAACCATAAACCTATACTGCCAAAACCACCCCTAAACCATGTCCCTCAGCACCACCTCTGCCCGGCTTTTAAATACCTCCAGGGACGGTGATTCCACCACCTCCCCGGGCAGCCTGTTCCAATGCTTGATAACCCTTTCGGTCAAGAATTTTTTCCTAATATCCAACCTAAACCTCCCCTGGCACAACTTGAGGCCATTTCCTCTTGTCCTGTCGCTTGTTCCTTGGGAGAAGAGACTGACCCCCACCTGGCTATAACCTCCTTTCAGGGAGTTGTAGAGAGTGATAAGGTCTCCCCTCAACCTTCCCTTCTCCAGGCTAAACAATCCCAACTCCCTCAGCCGCTCCTCATAAGACTTGTTCTCCAGACCCCTCCCCAGCTCCGTTGCCCTTCTATGGACACGCTCCAGCACCTCAATGTCTCTCCTGTACTGTGGTGCCCAAAACTGAACACAGCACTCAAGCTGTGACCTCACCAGTGCTGAGTACAGGGGCACAATCACTTCCCTGCTCCTTGCCACTTCCCAGACACCAGTGTCTTTATCCACAGGAGCAGAAACTGAGAGCCTTGCCGCAGCCGCGGTGCATGGCATGGCCGTTGTCCTCCAGTGGTCCAGAGCTGTCTCTAGTAGCCTACTTTGGCCATGCCAGGGGCCAGCCCATGCATGGTTAACCGAGCAATTAGTATGTTATCTGCATCATTCTCGGGCTGATTTCTTTTGCCGCCCCGAGTTCCGCGGTGTCGGTAAGCGAGCGGGCGCACGGGTGCCACGATGACAGCTGGTTGGTGTTGAAGCTGGGGAACTCATGGCTCTGATGCACAGCGTCTTCTCTTTGCCCAGGCTCTACTGCCTGAAGATTTACGGCCTGTCATCTCTCTGGCGCTTGTTCCGTGGGAAGAAGTGGAACGTCCTCCGGCAGCGGGTGGATTCCTGCTCCTACGACTTGGACCAGGTAGTGCTGGAGTTCCCGGGGGTGGCTGCTAGGACGCTGCCCGCGGGCGATACCATGCCGCCCTGCCTCGGCTAATACTGAGACGGAAGCCACGGCAGGCTTTGCGGTGGCCCAAACGAGTGCGTGCCGCGGCATTGTGCATCCATGGCTCTTCAACCCAACGCCTGGATGCTGGATGCTGCTGCTGCTCTGCAGCGCCCGTCACTTCTCTGCCTGCCCAGCGGGCCCGATCCTGGCAAGCGCTGAGCGCCCGCAGGGCACCCCGGTGAGCTCGGGTGGGCGTTGCAGATGTTCGCAGCTCCTGGAGCAGGGGAGTGGGGACGGAGGAGGGAGGCGATTTAAAAAGTGGTGCCCAGCAGTGTTGCCACAGCAACAGACGTGCCGGCGTTTCTATTAAAAGGCCCCGTTTCATTCACGTTGTGCTGGAGCCTGGCCCACACGTTCTCACTCAAGCAGCAAAGGCAGTTTTTTGCCAAACGCTGTGAGCTCTTTTTTAATTTTTGAAACGCCACGCCAAAGTTCAGCAGAGCCTGAGCTGCTCCGGGCTGGCAGGAGCAAACATCACTAAAATAATACAATAATATTTGGTAACTTCCAGGGCCAGTGCCTCTCTGTCCGTTGCAACAGATAACCTTGAGCTTCCTGCACCACAGTGGAGGAGCTATTTTTCTGTTTCTTTGGTGATGGAAAAGTAAGCGCCTCGGTGCCAGGAAGACGGTTTGCGTCAGGGCTTGGTCCCTGTGTACTTTGAGGAGAATTGGTTTGGCACTTCAGGCTTCATCCTGCTGCTCCGGAGGCCGCTGGGAACGATGTTGTTGGCCTGGGTGGGAGGAGAGATTCAAAGCAGACCTTAAAAGACTTTTGCAGACTTGAAGCCACTGCAGTGGAGTGACAGAGGAGGGGAGAAACAACTGCTGTGAAGAGAACAAGTTGGGTTGTGATCTATTTCTGGTTGCGTGTGTAAAGCTGGGGTGTTGATCCACCTCTGCGACAGGACTGTCTGGATTATTTTATTTCATAATATGCCACAGCCATGATCTCCTTTTGCGGAAATGGCTGTGCCCTGTCTTCCTGTGGCCTCTGTGTTCTGGAAGTGGTGACTGAAAACTGAAGAGTCAGATCCCTATTTGTCATAAATCTGCATTTCTCCCAGTTGGAATTATTTAGGCTTACGCCAACTGGGCTGGCCCAGAATAAAAATAACTTTTTCTGTGGGCAGTGGAGCTAATGACACCTGCTTTCCTATGGATTTTTCTCCTTCATCCTCTGAATATTGCTCCCCCTCACCCCAGTAACTCCAGCTTCTTTCTCCCTGCCAGTTTCCCACCAAGCAAGAAGCAGAAGTCCTGTGGCTGGACTGACCAGCCGGCTGCTGCTGCTGCTGGGAATGTTTATCAACCAGATTTTCTCAGCTTTTCCCCAGCTGCTTGTTCTGCTAAAACAAGGAGGAACAAAAATACTCCTCAATTCTCCACCAAATTTCCTAACAGAATTCTACTTCTTTGTACCCTTCCACCTTTTCCTGGTAAAATCCAACCAATGGCTTTAAAACTTGCAGGGACAGGGGGTGGACATGATCATGGAAGTCTTGTTTCATAAGGAAGCTGGCCTGAAATAGGAGATCTTGAATATCGTCTATAAAGGAAAAAATGCTGTCAGGATCCAGCTTATTTATCTTTCCAAACATACTCACATAATAAGGAACCTTCTAAAAGGGCCCAGTGAGAGAAGAAGTACTGAAACTCTTCAGGGTAACAGCATTATTCGCATAGGGAGTAAAAAACCACATTCAGGAGTCTTGCAAACTTTCATTGTCTCACAGTTTCCTATTCTTTAATTTTTATTTTATTTTGCCATTTCTCTGCTAATGATTGTGTTTCTTTTTTCCCTAGTTATTTATTGGCACTTTGCTATTTACAATCCTGCTGTTCCTCCTGCCTACAACTGCCCTGTATTATTTGGTGTTTACCCTGGTAAGATTTAACCCATGAAGCTTGTCATATACTGTCTTCTGAGATCTTAAAGGAAGGTTTCCTGGTCATTTACTGTCCTCCACAAAGAAAAGAAAAATTTGTCTGAGTGTCCCAGGAAGGGTTCTCACACAGCCCATGTCAGCCAAGCAACTGGAATTCAGAATACATGTTTGTATTTCTCCAAAGGGAATTCCCAGCAAACCCCAGTCAGCAGCACAAGCTGCTCCCCAGCCCCTCTGGTTTGATCCAGAACTTTTTTTTTTTAAGGAAATTAACTTGTTGAGTTAAACGCTTTCAGCCAGGCTTTGCTCAGAGAGTTGGACTTTTTTATTTTAATTTTCTTCCCCCAATATGACCAGTCCTTTCTGTGGCCTGCCTGGAGCAAAATTTTCCGCAGACAGTGGCCATCACATGGTTTCAACGTCTTTTTTTGAGCCCTCTCTTTTCAGATGAGCTCGGTGGCAAAAACAAATGCAGCCTGACAAAAGGAGGTGCTTGAGTCAGGGCACAGAAAACACTGAGCATGAAGCTGAGTTCTGACTGCTTTGCTCTTGCTTAGATGCTCTACGTGGGGTTTCTTCAGACAGAAATGAGCTACTTCAGCTCACTGTTGGCGAAAGAAAAAATTACGTTCGCTGATACACAGTGATGGAGTTTACTAGAAATGGAAGCCTGAATTCTCCCTCTTAGACTCTGGCCACTGGAAGTGGAATAGCCTCGTGTCCCAGCAGGTCACAACCTCTACAGGAGCTTCAGTTCAGTTACACTCTTGAGCTAAGGTTGTCAAGGAACCTCACACAGGGTCTGGCTGCCCAGCGCTTCTAGGCACGAAACCCACTTTGGGAGGCTTTAGCTCAGCACACAGCATTGCCAGATTGCTGATTGGCTCATAAATTGTCAAGCGTTACGTCTCCTGTTTGCCTGAGATTTTCTAATTAAACTGTTTCTTCGTAGCTCCGTTTGCTGGTGGTGATTGTGCAAGGCCTGATACACTTGCTAGTTGACCTGATTGACTCCCTCCCTCTTTATTCAATCATCCTTCGGCTCTGCAGATCCTACAGACTGGCAGGTAAGTCCTTCAGCACAGCACGTGCAGGGAAGTTCAAGGAGTTTGCATTATGCATTTAATCTTGATGCAATGGGCGGCTTCTGAATAAAAAGCTGCGGGGGGCACAGGAAAGAACGCAAGGCTCGAGTCGCGCGTTTGTCCGTACTGTTAACCGATTACCGCAAGGAGCAGGATGAGGATATCAATGGAGAGAAATCTGATGCTGCAGCAGAATCAGGACCACTTTTATAAAGCCTGTGGCGACTAAAAGGGATGTCCAAACAAGCACCGTTTAAATGAATTCATCTTTTGACTCCAGTTCTAGCGTACCAGGTCAGGTAAAACTCCTGAGAGTTAAACAAGCTGTTATCCTTGGGGGTTTGGGCTCTGAAACAGGCCAGATTATAAAAATAGTTGGAAAATCTGCTGTTTCAAAGGGCTGGATCTACAGTGGCTGTGAATCAAGGGAGCTGCTTCTGTGCTGACTTGACTAGTTGAGGTCCTGAGCTTGTTCGGATTAATTTCAGGGCTCTAGGCAGATTTCAGATAGTCGTTCTCTTTTTGAGACTAATCTGTCACCAGTTTGAAGGTAGTAATTGTTTTTCCACTTTTGGTAACCATGAACCATGGTTGGCATCAGAGTAAAGGGTCATTTTGAAATGGGTTTAACTGTCAACAGCTATAGTTAGTCTAGTTAAAATCAAGCAGGTCTAAATTTTTACTTCCCCTCCATTTAAAGAGCATGCAGCAGGGACTCTAAATATGAGAAAGAGCTCAATCATCACTGAACCAAGGCTCGTCATCCAATGCAAAGGAAGCTGGAGGCAACCGATAACAGCTTTGTCTGTTGGAGCAGTGCCAGGCTGGATTTTGGGAAGGTAGAGCTGGGCGATGTTACCGACTCTATTGTGTTTCCACGTGTCCCTTCAGCAGGTTCCTATGAATTTCCTGGCAGAAACTTCTTAACCCATCAGGGCTGTCTGTGGAGAACAGGAGATGCTGCTGAAGAAAACTGACCCAGTAAACAGCAGGTCGTCGGGTAGAAGGAAATCTTCTTGCCACTGAGAGATAAGGCCATCTATGCCCATTAGTCTTAGGTTACTTCTCCTCAGTTTTGTTCAGCCCACTACCTTCTGCAGGGCAATGAGCGTCCACCCAGGCAAGGGATTGTCTGCTCAGTTGAGTTTGTTACCTGGCTGATCTTTGTTGGCTGTTTGTTTGCTCCTCTTAAACATTTTAAGGAAGAGAGGACTGCAATGCCACGCTGCCTGAAAGATGAAGAGGCATCCCTGCGAATTTCTGCAGCCTGTGTTCCTGCCCCAGCACAAAAACAAGTCATTGGAGTGGTAACAGATGGAGCAGTTGAATCGAATTCAAAGGACTTTAGAGAGTACACATCACTTGATGTCCTCGCTGCTTAGGTTTTGCCTCCCTTTTCCGACTCAGAACTTGGATAAGACATCTTCTGGCATATGTTATGGCAGCTGATTTTGCAGGCACCATCAAGATGGTTCTACCAACAGGAATGGAAAGCTTTTCCCGTCAGCAAGGGGTTAGTGCAGTGTTTAAGTTCAACTCGGTTCAGTCATGGCATCTGGCCTCCCAAGTTCTTTGACCAGGTTTCTGAATTGATAAAATATTATAGTGATGAAACCTGGGCCAGGATAGGTGAACGATCCATCCACACACCAGAAATGAAATCTGTATTTTCTTTCCACGCATCAGAACTGAAACCCTTTGGACTTTAAAAAGCCTTTTACAAATACGTCAAAGCTGATGTCCTCTCTGCAAGAGTTCTGCCTGCCCGGTGTCAGCTCAAAGGATGCCACCATGGTTGGGATGGCTATGCTGTCATAGCAATTTAGAGTGTGAAGTAAGGCGTAGCAGTGAGGTTCGGGGGGTCTCAAACTCTGCCCACACACAAGCCACCAACATGCTGTTTGATCATGTGTAGATCAACTCATTTTGTCTGTAATTCTCTTTCTCTCTGACCCAATACATAGATATTCACATCACAAACTTTGGGGCAAGTTTTGCCATGGTTCTGTAGGACCTGTCATGGTGGTGTCTCCATGATTACTGGAGCACAAACAAGCAGTGAGCTTGCTTTACCACGCTCTTGCGTGAAACAAAGCCAATGGGTTCATGTCCCCACCTCTCTTGTGCCATCAATGATGCTGGTGTACAGAAAAAGCAGAACGCTGAGCTCTGGACTTGGCTGGCGATCGCAGAATATTTTTGGGTTCTTCTCTGCTAGACTGATCTGCGCTAGACCGAGCCTTCCTGCTTTTGCGATGAAGTGAATTGCGCAGACTCCCGAGCATTGTAGTAATCTATAGGTCATTCTAAAGTAAATTTGTAGCCTTTTTTTGCATCTGGTTTCCTAGAAGCTTAAGACTCTTGAGCAATTAAATAACCTAATTATGAGATTGTTGGCTTGCAGCTGTACAAGGGAAGTGTGTGGCCTTGACCTACAGAATCATAGAACCATAGAAGGCTGGAAGGGACCTTTAAGATCATCCAGTCCAACCATCAACCCAACGCTGCCCAGCCCACCCCTAACCCATGTCCCTTAGCACCATGTCTGCCTGGCTGGGAAATACCTCCAGGGATAGCAACTCCACTACTGCCCTTTTTTGTTCTGATAGACTGGTCTGAGGATAAGGCTCCTAAGTGGTCAACCACATACCTGCAACTTGAGTGCCCATTGGTTTTTGTCTGTCTCTGACAAATTGCCTGCCTGAAAAGTGGGTCCTGGGATGGCTTAGACCCTTCGTCTTAGCCAAAGCTCGGCAAATCACATTGAACCCTTTTTATCATCCGGCACATTCAGTTACTGAGACTCAGGGTGCTCAGACATGTTTTTGGAGCCATTGGGAAAGCCCAGATTTCAACGTAACCCTTCCTGTCTTATACAAAAAAGGCTTTATGATTTGGGGAGACACTTAAAACCAGACCTGTCTGCCAGACAAGAGTGCTCTCTCCCAGAAGGAGTAAACCGTGTAACTTTAATTAATTCAAGTTATTTCAAAGAGAAAATGGTTTGGTTTTTTAAATGTGTAAGAGTGACATAGGTACTATACTGATGGAGCTTACACTCCTGAGTCACTGTTCGATCTGTGGCAGATCATTACTCTTGCCTCATCTTCTTACCTGTAGAAAGGAATAATAGGGGCACACTTGGCCGGTGCAGGTTTGCAGAAGATGGATTGGTTTTATTTACGTGAAGTGATTCGAGATCTTTCAAAGTAAAACGCGTCGCTAGCCCTGCTTGTTACCTTGGTTTGAAACATTGCATTAAATGTTCGTGCGCAGTATGTCACCGTCGGAATCCAAAACCTTTCCTATTTATCTTTAAAGTATTGGGAATGTAGCAAGGCCAAGAGGAAATTTAAAAGTGACAGGTTCGATGGGGTTAGTAGTGCGTTAAAAACATGAATTCTGGGATTAATAGGTGGTGGTTGCTTTGAAATGTCTTTAATGCCTCCAGGCCAGCCACTTTCCTCCCTTACTCTGAAACACGGAGAGATTTGCACGTGCTGTATCCACATGAGCACAAATTAAGGGTGAGTTTTCAGTCTGCTGTTAGCATGGAGTTCCCATTCTGATGGAAGTCTGGGACAAGAGAAAGATTCTTCCAGTGCCTTTGTCATCATCAGGTCTGGCTGTCTGATTTCTAGGCTCCATGCTTGCTTCAGCACTGCGTTTTCAAGCCGGAAGACCGAGGGCTGCTTTTAACGGTGCGGAGAGAAACACACCGTTTGTCATTACGCTTAAAACCACAATAGAGAGAATCCGTGCTTCGTACTGAAAACGTGCAAGGGTTCACTAATCGAGGAAGGCTGACGGCTCCGTTTCCAGGAAGTGGCTGCTCAGCCAGCAGAGCTGAGCGGCGAATGGTGTGGGCTTTTCTCCAGGCGTGGAGTTGGTTTAATTCTTTTGTTTCTTTTCAGCTGGTGTGAAGTTCAGAGTCCTTGAGCAGCAGGATGGAAAACCTCTTCGACTCCTTATGCAGGTGAGCCACTTGTGCCCTCCGTGATGTTTTCTGTGGCAGGCTTTGCCTCAGCCTCACCCCCAGGTCCTTCTCTCTCCTGTAGCGGTTCTGGAACTGGTCCTGCTGAAAGGCCCCCCCTTAAAAAATGTCAGATATGAAATCCTGAAACAAGGGAAATATGTTTCACATTGCAATGACCGGCTGTGGCTTTCTCTTCTTTTTAATACCCTGCTTGAATCCTCTGTTTAGAGAAAATGCTCTGTCCTGCATAGTGGGAAATAACATGTGAAAGACAGGAGAAACATGGAGCTCTGTCAGTTCTGGAATTAAGACTTCATGTCATTATTACCTCAATTCCTGGCTCTGTGCAGCTTCACCTTCACTGCTGAACACTGAGAGAAGCAAGAGAAGGCAGAATGAAGGACCAGTATAAGGTCATCCCCTCCAGATGTGCTGCAAAGCCTTAGCTGCTCTGTGGTGCCAGCAGGAAGAGAGGGAAGGGCCTCCTGTTGTTCTTCTGAGTGGCTCCGGCAAGGTGTATAGGAAAAGCTCACCTGTGCTTTTGTAACCTCGCATTTCCGTGCTCTGTCATCAGAGATACTAAAGGAATTTATTTTTTTTTTTCTGAAAAGAAATGATGTGACGGTAGCAGTGAAGTTCTCATTATGCTTTCAGGAGTGATTGTGAAATTTCCATTTCCTGACTTTGCGGGAGTACTGCCACATCACACGGGCACTTTTCTTGCTCCTTACATCCAGGGAGGAGAGTCTGCAAGTAGCGTATGGAATTTCTAAAAAACACTTGAATGCTGGAGGAGTGTGTGGGAAGGAATTAACTGTAGCTTCCCGGGTTTTTTTGCTTTTTCCATCACCGGTCCAGCCCCAGCCCTGTGCCAGCAGAAGTCAGATTAGCACGGGACCCACCCACCAGCTAGCAGCAATTCAAAAGGGAATCCCTTCAGCAGGTGTCTTCTAGGGCAAAACTGGCGTTTCCTAGGCATGCTGTCTTCCCAGTTCCTGTCTTTCAAGAGGGTAGTGGTGTAAAAACCAAAATCTGTCATTCTCCGTGGCCAGAAGACTCCATAAAAAGGAAACCAGACAGCAAAGATGAGGCACAGGAACTGCTGAGCAGAGAATTTGGCATCGGTGTGGTTGTGAGATGAGGTGGATAGCTTCTCCAGAGGAAAAAGATCATGACTTCGAGAGCAGAGGCAGTGAGTCACATGAATGTGATGAATTTTCCTTGGACCGCTGCAGAAAGATCCTTTTGCTATCTAGAATATAGCATAAGTCATCATATCAAGAGGTGGAAGTGCTTTAGTGGATGTCTCTCTTGGCCTTCTATTCAAATAATAATGAGCAGAAAGTCAGTAAAGGCACTTTTTTGCTCTCTTCATGCTGGTGGAAATGAAAAATGGGCTTGTGTCAGAAATCCTGGTGAATATACCACTTTCTGCTGGGTCTTTTGAGAGGACGATCTAAAAAGCCTATTTTTAAGTGACACGCTAAAATTCTTATTTATGGTACGTGATGGTGCTCCTTTGTAGAAATTTTGCAGTGGCTTTGTCCCGTCCCCATATGGCAGCCCTCTGGAGCCATGTTTGGTGGAAGTAAGGCTGTATGCATGTAACTATGCCCAAAATAATTTAAGCTATCGGTGACTGATACATTCACAGCTGTCCTTTGTGGCGCTGGTAACGGATTAGAAATCAATAACACTGGTTTTGAGCATTCACACTCAGCTTGTGGTTCAGCCGAGTGATTATTTTTTATTTTTAAGACAGTGTCACCGGAATGCAAAGTCCAGACACAGGCAGGTGGAGGGTGGGGGATGACATTTCCATTCCAAATGCTACTTGATTTTCTCCAGGAAGTCTTACATAGTTCAGTATTTTCATTAATGTTTAAAATCATTTATTTGGGGGCCCAAGAAGAAATATTGCTTGCAGTGTGGCTCAGCTGAACTTGCAGCCCAGTGAGAAGACATGATGGGTTGATTCAGCCATATACCTTCTGCTAGAAGTGTCATTTTTTCACAGCAATTTCTTTGAAAAGGGTTAAGCAAAAGAGGAAGGGAAAAGGGAACAGCTCCATTATGAAACAAAGGATGTATATTATATCAGGGTATATTATGTCTTTGGACTGGAGAAATTGCATAAAAGGAACTCATATTGCCACTTCCCTAATAAACAGTTGCTTTTGTTTTCCTTGTTTATAATAGGAGAAGCAGACACGTATATTGCGCTGGGCATAAAACCCTCTCCTGTTATTTCTCAGTCAACAAGTGTTACCACTCGGTATCACCACTCTGCCTATGGATGATTTGCAATGAGAAATGTTGTGTCCAAACCTTCCAGCCCAAGTAGCGAATAAGTCCAAGGAACATACACTGTGCCTCTCCCTTGTATAGCAGCAGTTCCTATCCTCCCCCAGCATGTTTTCACTTAAAACATACTGGTTTGCCTACAGCTGAGGAAACAGGCACAGGTTTTACTGTTGTTTATTTTGCAGGCAGGTTTGTTTGGCCTTTCTTTTTTTTTTTTTTTTTTTAGCTAACCGCGTACGACGGCAATGCAATGAGGTTGGTTGTAGTTATGCAGAATATCCCATAAATGCTGTGGTCGGCCTTTAGGCTGTAGAACATGTTTGAAAAAGGAGCTGCATGTGTTTGGGTTGGACATACCTCAGGTGGTATGAGCTCCACTCTTCCCTTCCTGGTACAGGAGTGATTCACAGAGTGACAGGATGACACCACCAGGGTTGGAAGGGCTCCCTGGAGATCATCTGGTCCAACCCCCCTGCCAGAGCAGGTCCACCTACAGGAGGTGGCACAGGATGGCGTCCAGGAGGGTTGGGAATGTCTCCAGAGTCGGAGACTCCACCACCTCTCTGGGCAGCCTGTGCCAGTGTTCTGCCACCCTCAAAGGAAAGAAGTTCCTCCTCATGTTCACATGGAACTTCCTATATTTGATTTTATACTCATTGCCCCTTGTCCTGTCACTGGGCACCACTGAAAAAAGCCTGGCCCCCTCCTCCCGGCTCCCTCCCTTTAAGTATTTGTAAACATTTATGAGATCACCCTTCAGTCCCCACCTTTAGCTCCTCTCCAGGCTAAAAAGAGCCAACTCCCTCAGCCTTTCCTCATAAGAAGGATGCTCCAGCCCCCTCATCATCTTTGTGGCCCGTAGTAGTAGTTCTTTTTGACAGCATTCAGAACTACCTCCCTGTGAATCTGCTTGGGACCCATTTAATATCTGTTAATGAGTCGGTGTCCCGCAGCTGGACCGTGCTGGGTCTGGCTGTCCTCTGGCTTCCCTCAGCCTGTGCGAGCTGCTGCCGTGGCCTGTTTCCTAAACCACACAGGGATGCTTCTGTGTACAGACATTTTCCCCATCTGTTTCAGTGGTGTCGTGCTTTCAATCTAATTTGACAAAGGTCTCTGGGGTTAATTCTGATGAACTCTTTGCTTAGTCACCCTTTCCCAGAGCTCCCTCTCAGCAGGCACTCTGGGTTCCTCTTCCCTCTCTCCATGAGCACCAGGCAGCTGAACCAAACTGGTGGTATGGGCAAAATCCCAGAAAACTGGTTGCTTTGCAGTGGGCAAAAGAAATAATTCAGCTTTTTGACAAAGCGGTGGCTGTCTGCTTGGTTTTCGATGCTTCTCTTTCCTTTTTGTGGCTGGATTTTCTACTGTGAATTGTAGTCTCCTTCCACGCAGCTGCTTGGTTGGTTCCAGCACAGCTGGACCCTTTGCTGGCGGATGTCCTTCCATTTCTCCCCACTGTCTGAGCTTCCTCTGCCTCTGCAGGTCTCCTCACCTTGGCATCTCTAGCGGTCTGTTTTCTGAGACCCGCTGGTCCTGTGCAGTCTGTTTACTCTTTTGGCAGCAATCTCTTGCCATGCATCCTTTTTGTGCATCAGATCTTGGCCAGATTGGCTCAATCCTCTGAACTTCACCTGTCTCTCTACCCTGGAATGCTTCACTGGAATGAGATTTTCCAAGGTTTTAATGTGCTTCTGTCACCCCTTGTTCAGCTGATGTGTCTGTCTGCCTCCCCCATCTTCCAAAAGACCAATACAGCAACTTCGTGACCATAATCAGGGGCCACAGACTTTCACAGGCAGAGACTCCTGGTGTGGTCATTCTTGGGATGGTGATTGAAATCAAATTAGAAAAGATTAACTCAGCCAAGGAGACTTAATTTGACATGGTAATGAGCAGCCCTGTGTGGCATTGTGTGGCCCATCCCGCTGTTCTGCCAGGACTCCGTTCTGCTGGGTGGATATCAGGTGATACTGGGTTCAACTGGGAGCGTAGCCGTGGGTTGAGGGTTCAGGACAATCAAGCAGTGGGCATGTAGAAGACATGGCTTAACTGGCCCCATTCCAGAGGAGTTCCCAGTGGGGTTTTGCTGTTTGCGGTGGGAGGCCCCCGTCTCTCCAGCCACTGCGACCTCCTAGCGCGACAAGGTGCCGGTTCCACACCTTTGTGTACCGAGCATCATTCTCAAATCCTGCTGGCGCTCACGTCTGCTCCTCTGCTTGACAATGATTCTAATAATACTCCTTGCCAAGCTCCGTTCGTTAATGTTTCGGGATGTGGTAGAAGGCTGAACAGCTTTAGCCAGCCGGAGAGGGATTTGTGAGCAGCAGTATTGATGTTTTAACAGAGGCCGGTGCTATGTGCGAGCTGCACTTGCCCTCCTCAGCTGCCTGCGTGCCTTCCTGCAACGCTTTTTCATTGCTGCTACCCCTCTTTCTTCTCCCCGTAGATCAACCCTCTGTCATACGGCAGTGTGGTACGGACGTACAGGCTGCCAACCTACAGCTGTTACCCTAAGGATTCCTGGACATCTCTCTGCAAGAAGCTGTTCCTTGGAGAGCTGATCTACCCTTGGAAACACAAAGGAGAGAAGCAGGACTAAAGACAGCAAAAGAGCTCAAAAGACTTGGCCAGAAAAACGTAGTGAATCCGAATGCTTTTGGACCAAAGGTACCTCAGAGCCAGCAGTTGCTGGGTCCCTTTAATTAGATTTTGGTAACATGGGAGGGGCTGAATTTTTAAAGCCAAGTATTTTTAAGCATTATTTTTCAGCTCTCCTCTTCCCCTACTCTGTGTTTGTGTAATATGCTAATGATTATTTTGGAAGCAAAAGGCTAAACCCATCAGTACCTCATGGAACCAGTGTTTAGTGTCATCGAGGAAATACCTCCGGAATGGTTTGATGATGTCTGTATCCTTCCGTGTAAGCTCACGGGGCCGTATTAAAACAGCCCTTTGGGTGGTTCAAAGCCACAATGCAGAGGTGCATTCTGCCAAAGGGTATTTTGGACCTTTTATGCTTCAACCTTCAAGCCAGCTGCTCAAAACCAAGATGAGAGATCGGCTTGTCGAGTCATACGCTGAAAACTGTACAGCGGGATTATCTGGGTTCATAGGATATTTATTCTTTTCCTTTTGGGTGAGCTTGGATTCACCCCCTCTGTAGCACCGGGGGAGGTGTGAAGTGTAGAAACAGCACGGCTGGAGGCCCAGAAACACAGGCTGCTGTACATTTGTGCCTATGTGATCTCATCTCCGTTTTTTGGGGTTTTTTTCAATAGCAAATAGTGTTCTGGGGTGAGCTGAGCCCTGAGCTGATGGCAGAATGGCAGCGCGGAGTGCACAGCCCTGGCTGCGCGGGTTGAGGTGGCAGCGAGCCATGGTGGCCGAGAGCTCTGGGCTCTGCCGAGGCTCGGGGCTTCTTTGCTTAGTCACAGTGTTAAGGTAAATGCAGCTTTGCTGAGCCCGGCCCGGCTTCTTCCACGGCTCAACCAGCTCAGGGAAGCGTGTGCTGCACTTCCTCGGGGGGGTCGCTGCATCCCCCGGTTTCTCAGGGCCTGGGCAAGAGCCTCCTGGTGTTGTCCCTCGTCTTTTGTACTTCCTAATAGTCAAGGAGCTCTTAAAGTTATCTCAGATGGGAGGCATTTAAAGTCTCTTCTTTCCCTGAAACTGTAGACGTGTTTCTTTCAGGAGAGTTTCTTTCCTGCTTTGGGTACTACCTCCACAGTGCAGCAGTGCTCGGCTTTTCGGTGTCCCAGTCTGACTGCGCGCTCATTCTAGTGCGAGTCTTCTATTCCCTGTCTCGGGGAGAGCGCCTCTGCACACGAGA
Organism: Chionis minor; assembly: GCA_013398295.1. Classification (NCBI taxonomy): domain Eukaryota; kingdom Metazoa; phylum Chordata; class Aves; order Charadriiformes; family Chionidae; genus Chionis; species Chionis minor. Next base: position 6,764 of record VZSF01000005.1, on the reverse strand, counting down.
GTTTGATGTCCCACTGGGTGCTTTGACGTTGTGTAGACATTTACACACAGGCGTTACCCAAAAGCACACTGTCTCCAGGTCTGCTGGCTCCTCTTGCCCCAGCTGAAACAGGGATGTCGTGTCACTGTGCCCTGCTGCTGCTTTGCAGGCCCAAGGTGATGGTGTTAACTGGCAGGTGAGAGGCGTGCTGGATCCTGCCCCCTCTTCCTCTGTCTGTTCGAGGAACCAAGGATGGAGGAGGAGGAGGAGGATGTGTGGCTGATTGCTCAGCCTTTCTCTGGAGGGCTGCCTGCATATTCCAGTGGAAACAAGGCAAGGAGCCATGGCCAGGTGCCCTGGGCTTTGGTAGCCTTCAGCCAGCACCTCCACTGGCAGAAGAAGAGTTTCCTACACCAGCCCCATGTCCCATCCGTGTACCTGAAGCTGTCACAGAAGAGAAGGGGTTATGGCCCCAGGAATGCAGGCTGCGTTAAGACATCCCTGGCCAGATATATTTGGGTTGTCTGTAGCTGCTAAATCCTCTTGTGGTGCAGCCACTGCCTCTTCAGCCCTAGCTTCGTCGGGAGAAAATGAAGCTCTGTAGGCAGGTGCTTGGTCCGTAGCAGGCAAACACAGGAGCTGCCAAGGTCTTACGCATTTCTTGAGGACATCATGAAGGGAGGCAGTATTACACGGGCGCTGCTGCTACCCAAAGAGGATGTCCTGTTGCCTTGATCCAGGGCAGAGGGGCACATCACTGAAGAAAGCCAGCGTGGCAAAAGCCCCCACCACCATCTGCCACCGCAGGCTTCAGGTAGGACATCGCTGCCTGCAGAAACTGGAGAGATCTTTGCTCTTCTTTAATGATGAAGTGCTCAACACTCATCTGCAAATACAGTATCTTCTTCTCTTGGGATATCGATGCCCAAGTGCTTCTCTCCACTCCAGGTGTGAATAACTCCAGGTTGTGACCCATTTAGTGGATGAATGCTCTGAATAATGTTTCTCACTTCAGCTTAAGTCAGTTAGGGAGACCCGTCCGTACCTGGTGCTCTGCAGAGCAGATTTACGCTTCACCTCCCTCTCATGTTTCCACTGGAGCTACTAAATGATATTCCCCCTGTTTCCTCCCACGCCTGCATAGTTTGCTTTACTAACCACTGCGAGAAACGTTATTATTTTTGATTTTGTCAAAATAATGTTCCTAATATCCTGGCTTTTAAAATCTTTCTATAAGGCCAAACAGCTCACGATGGTCCTAATTGTGGTTGTCCTTTGGGATCAAGTGACCTGAAAGCCCCAGAGACAGCACCGAGCCATGAAACCAGCAAATGTGACCTTCCTGTTGGGAACCTGCCAAGCACACTAGATGTTCCAGTCTTGGGTCTGTTTATTAAAGGCTGATACTGTCTCCGGGGATGGTGAAGTATCAAGCTGAGAAAAATCTCCTCCTCAGACCCTGACTCTTCTGCGACGCAGAGGACCTTGAGTAACCCAGCTGGGAAATGACAGCCCCTTGTGGGTGCAGGTCTCCTGCGTCAGGCAGAACTGGTGCCTGAGCTGTCTCACTGTTTCTCATACTCGGTGTTCTCCTTGCCCGTGATGGTATCTGAGCCTGTGAGTTTCTTCTGCTGGATATTTGCCATGTCTCTCCTCTTCCTTTCCAGTCACGGCTGTGAAACAGTCTTCCCCCACCCTTTTCCGATTCTGCGCAGAGGCATTACAACAACTTAGCAGACATCCTGCTCAGGAACATTTGACCTTATGTCATAGCTCTAATTAGAAGTTGGGATCACCATCATCTTCCACAGCAGCACAGACTGGCCTAGCGCTGGTATTTCCTCAGGGAAGAGACTGTTGGTAAGGTGATGGCTCTAATTTATCCTCAGATCCCTATTATCCGTATCAGTCCTTGGATGAGAAGTAGTTAAAAGATTTCAGATCTTCTCTGATTCCTACCACACACCTCTTACAGCCTGCAACAAGCAATCTTTGCCGACCATCATTCAAAGACTGTAATCTTGCAGGCTTTTTTTACATACTGCATTTCCTTATTATTATTTCTTCCACTTTATGGTTCCCAGTGCTGGCACAACGCTCCGTGCCCCTCTTTACATGGGTTTCATGAAGGAAAACATGATGCACTGCATGCAAAACTCCATCCTACATAGAAATTCTGCCTTTGAGAAAGACTTTCCTGTCCTAACCAGAGTAGCATGTGACGATGCTGAAAGGAAATCTCGGTAATTACAGTGCAGTGAAGGCTCTGGTTATGGTTTTGGGAGTTTTCCCCCATCCTGCTGTGCCTGTGCTGCTGCATCAGGCCCACAGAAAGAGCGTTGCGCGTATGTATGATCCGTGTGTTGACTTACACTCCCAGGAGCGTACAGCAGGGAAGTCTCCCGCTTTGTCATCATGCAGATAAAGAGTTGCTTTCCTTGTGCCCTGTGCTGACTGCTCCTGCTGCCACAACACCGTCTTCTTGCTTAACTCAAGCCCTTGGTGATTTACTCTTTGTGCTTAGACCCGCTGATGACACCGTCACAGAATCACACACTGGTGGAGGTTGGGAGGGGCCTCTCAGAATCAGCGAGTCCAAACCCCCCTGCTCATACAGGGCCACCCGAAGCCAGTTGCCCAGGACCACATCCAGCTGGCTTTTCAATGTCTCCATGGATGGAGATTCCACCACCTCCCTGGGCAACCTGTGCCAGTGCTCAGTCGCCCTCACAGCAGAAGCGTTTCCTGATCTTCAGACAGGATTTACTGCGTTCAGTTCCTGCCCGTTGCCTCTTGTCCTGCTGTCGTCGTGCGCTGGGCTGGGAGCAACCATAACTCAAATCTCTTTGAAGATTTTGCAGATTTGCAGTCCCGTGTCATCTCCGTTCCCGAGCAGTCAACTTCAGGGACTATTGAGCAGTCCCTTTGCTTTTTGGGGGGTATGTGAGCCCTCTGTGGTTAGAGGGGGTTGCCTGCTTGTTGAGTCAGTTCCCTGCCCTCTTCTTTGCCCAGCTTTTCTGGACCTGGTGGCAGAGCGGGTGTTTGCTCTCCAGCCACCCTCCCTGCCGGCGTTAAGCGTGGACTGGAAGCTCTGGGAAATGTGGATCAGAAAGCCCTGAGCTGGCAGCGTGCGGGTCTGCTCGGATGGGGGAACCGCCTTTGTGCGGTGCTCTCCTGCTCTGCAGCACAGGATGTGTCTGGATCTCGGCTGCTCCACACGCAGGACACGTGGCCACCAGGTTTACCAGTTAGTTTGGGAGCTTTTGGCTTGTATCCCACATTTTGGATTGGGCACAGAACGTTTGTCCCCTGCGGCTCTCAGCTGGCGGCTTTGCCGCCAGCTCCCTTCGCCTCCAGTCCCAATCCACATCCAGGCCTGGACCTCAACCCAAGAGCGCTCTCATTCCCTGTTTATTGTCTCGGCAAGCTGGATCTGAGAGGGATCCGTGCGATTATGAACACTGCAGATCTCCCGGGGGGCGGAGAGGGGCTGCACCCCCCTCTCCACTCTGTAGTATTATTTAAGCATCTGGCCCTAGGGAAATTCATCAGAACTTCACAACTTTTGTAGTCAATCCTCCTCCTTACGATGTTTTCTGTTTTTAAATAAAGCATTAAAAAAAGAGTGCCGAAACAGTTGCAGTTTAATTAGCGGCATGCGTGTTTCCGTGTGAAGGTTGATGAGGAAGTTTGATGTGCTGATTAAAAAGCACTTTCTCTTTGCCTTCACGTAAACTACCAAGTGTTGAGCAGGAGCAAAGTGCTCCCATCGTGGCCGCGCGGTGCTTGTTTTAAAATGTCACGGTGAACACTATTCGAAGGTGACTTCCTTCCCTCCTCAGCCCTGATTTAAAACACAGTGGTCCGGCTTGCCAGGCTGGGAAACAGCCCCTGGCTTCGTACACAGCTCCCCACGGCTCCGTTTCGGCAGACAGAAGTGCCTGCTGGAGCGACGGCGATGCCGGCAGGGCTTGTGCTGGCAGCTCGGCGCACGGCTGGGACCGGAGAAGCTCTGTGTGTCGCACGTGCTTGTGTTTGAGGGTTTAGGGATAGAGAGCTTTGTTCTGCTGACAGGTGTGGATATTTTTGTTAATTAAACCTTTTAATCAGAACTTAAATGGATTTTGATTACACTAGAATAAAGCCATTGGGAGAAAAATCGAGCTCTTCCCTCTCGTTTAGCTTGACGCTGAGCACCTGTGTAGCTGCTGGCAGTGGGGACAGGGCAGGAGGCTGCTGGAGACCCAGCTCAGGCTGCTCATTCCAGTCCTGAGGCCCGGCCACGTGGTTCCTTGGTCTCTGCTCTCCACATGCAGAAGGAATTTCACTGCTCATCCTGCTGAGAGTGAGCGTTCTGCCAAGGCCAAATCATGAAGCCCTTGCAAGGAGGGTGGATCTCACCTCCGGGCCAGGAGATGGTTGTGGTGATGCTCCTTGGGCTCTGTTTTTTCCTGTGGTTCGGCAAGGGGCTCCTCTGTTTCCTGTGAGCTGGCGCGGGTGATGCCTGGCTCTTCAGCAGGAGGGGCAGGACGGAGGGGACAAACCTCCGCAGCACTTCCATGGTGCAGGCTGACCCGTGCCTGGGAATGGTGGTGCCTCATGGCCACTCCTCGCCTTCTCACATCAGAGCAGTCACTCCCTTTTCCCTTTTCCCTTTTTCTTTCTTGTCCTCCTTTTCTTCCTTTCCCCTTCCCTTCCCTTTTCTCCGCAGCCTTTACCCTCCAAGCCCCTGCTCCCCAGGGAATGCCATCAGGCAGCGGCTGGGGGTGGCGGCTCCAAACAGAGCCAGCGGGACATCTGCTACTTCATTTTGCTTTTATCTGCTATTTCATTTTGCTTTTGCAGAGGTGGGATGAGGCGGGGGGCCGGGGGGGAGCCGTGTTTGCCCCGTGCCATGCAGAGCAGCCAAACGGAGCAGCGCTGGGCGCGAGGACCCCGTCACCCCGTGGGGATACAAACCCCCCCTAGGGAATTTACACCACCCAGCTCCAAGGCAGCAAACGAGCCCGGGCCGCAGGCAAGGAGAGCGGAGCAGGCTGGGACCGCCGAAGTGGGGGACAGCCCCTCACTCCAGAGCTCTACCGTTTCCCCTGCTCCTCAGAGCGCAGAAGGAAGAGCTCTGCCGTCTGTCTTCCCCCGGCTGGGCAGGGTCAGCGCGTCGCCCTCCTGTGTGCAGCACCCAAGGGGCCGAGATGCTGCTCGCTGGACTGTAGTAGGGTTCCTTGTCCCCAGCGCCGTGGGGTGGCGGGGTCCTGCCACCCCGCGGGGTGCTCAGACAGGGCATCTTGGTGCCCAGAGCTTGTGTCTCAGCCGGCTGAGGACCGACACGTTCGTCACTGCCTGGTCCCCAGCGCTCCACGTTGCCGGTCCATCACCTCTGAGGGTGGAAAGTCCCCTTGGCTGCCTGGCCCGTGGGATGGAGCCGCTTGGGCTCTGCCAGCTGCCGCGTACCTGGTCTCGGTCCATCCTGCTTCAGCCCCTTTGCCAGCCCCACTTTTGGGGGATCTTGGGCAGAGGAGTCAGTGATGGGGGTTATCCACGCGCCCGTGGCCGTTGGTCCATTGCTCCACAGCAGGGTGATCCCCAAGGGAGCAAGGTGAATCAGCCAAGCAGAAAAAGACAGGTTTGGGCAGCAATTCATATTTTATAAAAGCAAGAAGTCTCGCTGCTGCCGCAACTTGAGGAGCGCGAGGCAGGGAGCAGAGCAGCAGCAGGAGGAGGAGGAGGCTGGGGGAAAGCGGAGCAGAAGACCTGGCTCACCAGCCCGAGGGAGAGCTGCCATCAGCCCCGCCGAGCCGAGAGCCGCGGGCTTCCACGGAACTGGGCACGGCGAGAGCCCTGATCCTGCCCTGGCGAGCTGCAGCACCCGTTATGTCCAGGCTGGGAGGTCTCACGCAGGATGGGGCTCCCAGTATCCTGGAAACAGGGGAGACAGGAGGGCCTGGAAGAGACAGGGCGGTGGGGGGACTAGGCAGGAGGAGCAGAGGGACCCGAGGCACCGTAGCAGGCAGCAGGGAAGGATGTGATGGATGCCAACATCCTTCCAGCAGGAGGCAGACTGGAAGGGATTCGAAACTGGGACAGGAGCAGAGAGGAGGTGGGAGGGAGGGAGGTGGGACCACCATGGGGTGCCTGGGGCTGGGGACACGGGCTGAAAGCTGGAGGAGGAACAAGGCGACAGCTGGGAGTGCTGGAGCACAAAGGGGCTGGGTGGTGGGTCTCATCCTGTCCCCCCTCATCACTGGTTTTGCCCTGCGCTGGCCCCTCAGGATGGAGCTGAACCACTCGCTGGCATCGGTGAGGCCCCGGCACGTCCCGGGTGTGTCCTTGCCCTGGGACGTGCAGTGACACTGGTTTGGACCATGGCACAAAGCTGCTCCGGGCAGAGCAGAGGCTCGTGCCCTGCCCCGGCAGGGCCCCAGCAGAGCTCACCCATTGCCACCAGTACTGGGAGGGACCTGCCACCCCATGGTGGGACACAGCCATCTCCAACCGTCCCGTGGGACCTCCACTGTGCCGGGGAAGCCATTGCCAGGGCAGTTGGGCAGTGAGGTCAAGGGGAAAAGCATCCCCCTTTCCATGCATCCCTTCTCCTCCTCCATCCATCCATCCATCCATCCCTTCTCCTCCATCCTTTCATCCATCCCTTCTCCCCCTCCATCCATCCCTTCTCCATCCATCTCTTCTCCTTTTCCAACCATCCCCCTCCATCCCTCCATCCACCCTCTCTCCCCCTCCATCCATCCCCTCTCATCCTCCATCCATCCATCCCTTCTCCCCCTCCA
>VZSF01000004.1:0-22120 GCA_013398295.1 Chionis minor | reverse complement strand
TGATGGCCGGGTGCTGCTGTGCTTCTGTCGTGGAGCTGAGCACTTGTTACCAGAGTGGCCATGGAACTGTGGATCATTTTCAGGTGCACAAGGACTTTTTAGCATGTTTTCCCAGGAAACTTCTGCTTTTTCATACTTTTCTTTGCCCTCCTTTGGTAGCCTTTGTCAGACTGTGAGCAATGTTGATGTACAGTTTCCCACGAATAAGGATTTTTAGAATGAATTTTTTAAGGTCGTCAGTATTCAGCCTGGTTTGCCTGCTGCTTCAAAAAAACCCCAACCCTTTATGCCTTGTGGTATGATTGGTGTATTTTTGTAAGGGAAAAATTTGTTTCACTTGTCCTCAGCAACCAAAGATGTGACAGTCCTTGAAGAAAACATTAGTCTGTCATCTCCCTGTTACCTGTGCAGCACAGTGGTTTTTGTTACTGGGATCGATGCTTTCGATATGATAACCTGGAAGCAGTAGAGGGGAGTATGCTGCGTGGGAACGATCATTTGCCTGTGATGCATAGTCAGGGAGGGTGATCTTACAGGCATGTAAAAACAGAGCTGCACAGCGTGTGTCTCCATACACTGGAGCAAGTCCTGCTGGAGCTGCACGACTGTCCTGTGCTGTTTCCTGGGGGACTTGCTGGGTGGGTGGAATGTGGTTGGAGAGCAGAAACACAGTGGTCCTCAGTTGCATGCGAAGCCAGGTGGTGTTCGGTAAACACTGGCATAGCTTAAGGTCTGACGGAAACACCACTTTGCTTTGTCAGACAAAGAGTTTGTCTCTTGGGCAGTTATTAGATTTTTAATGGCTTTTTCATAGAGTCATCATGTGCTAATGGACAGATTGTTCTCTGATGAGGAGTGTGGGTGCTGTTGGTTCACAGGAAAGCTCCTAAATGGAGGCTCAGGCAGAGCCTCTACGTGTGGACTTGAACCCACATGGAGTACCTCAGAGTCAGAGAGCCGTTGGGAAAGTCTGTCAGAAACGTGCTTTCAGAGCTGCACAGTCACGCAAACAAATCAGTCTTCAGCTGGGCGTGGATGGGGGTCTACGGGGAGAAATACTCCAGGGCAGTATGAACTGCCTGCCGTTCCCCAGTCAGAAGCTGCTTCCTTCCTCCATGTGAAGACTGAACTAGATTGCTGCCTTATAAGATGTCCCTAAGAAAATTATTTCATGCGTTTATAGTTTTGGACCCCAGCAACTATCCTAACAAAGGTACTAAAATAGCAGGTGTTTACTATGCTTGGGAGATTACAACAGCAGAAATGGGCTTTGCATGATCCTAAAGAGGACAGAAGCAAGGAGGTTTGTTGTACGTTATTCCCTAGCTTGATTTTTTTTTTCTTCTTGTACTTTGAGGACTGCTGTTACATTCTCTACCCTCCATGCACTAGGGAATGCCTTGGAAAAAACATGTGTTTGACATATGGAGGATGCTTTATGTCTCCAAACTCTTCTCTGTCCTCGCAAGCTAGTTTTAAACAGGCCTTCTTTGGCTTCTGTGTAAGTCATGAGTTAAACATAACTTATCTGGTACAACAAACTAGCTTAGCCTCCACAAAAACCACTTTGTTCGAATACCCTGAGAATTGAGATATTATGCTCTTGTTTCTGCTGAATCCACGTTACTTCTGATGAGATCAATTAAGTAGAATTAAAGCCTATCTCCTTCTGTTTTGAATAGTGATCCAGTTCACACTGTTGATTCACACACAATCTGCCTTGAAAGAGATCAGAACACCTCAACGAAACTACACCTGAAAAGAATTATTTTATGGTCCAGAAAAAATCTTCAGCCCTGACTGCACAGGTAACCGCACAGAAACAAATGACTAAAATTTGGCTCTTAATTGCTGTGTAAACTGAGTTTATTATACGGACACGTGTTTAAGGATCTTAAAAGTTAAAGTCTAATCTCTTGGTAAACTTATCCTCAAATCATTAACCTATCTTGGCCGCTCAAGAACTCTTTCTGCTGACACAAACAAGTAAGTAAGTTGTTATTAGCCTATCCTCTTACTTCACAGGTTTTTCTACCCAGCTACCATGCACGCAAGTGCCTGCAAGGTCTGATTAGTGCTTTCAAAAGATAAGTCAACGTTGACCATGTTTGCCAAGATAGAAGTAACCTGTGTTCCTGTTTCCACATTACAAATACAGAAAGCAGTAAGATGCCTTATGTTTGGTTTCTTGGAAACTGTCGCCAGTTACCTCTTTCTTCCCCTTTACTCTGTATTCACACTTAAAGGTTAGGAAACCTGCCTTTCATTTAGTGGAAACGAATAACAGTACTTGAAGTACTTGATGCACATTCATGTTTCTTCACATTGTTTCCCAAGCATCAGATGGACTTGTATAAATTGGACAAAGATCTAAAACCATACTGGTAAAATAATTAAAACATCCCCAAGAAAGAGCTACAGAGTTAAAAAACTCCGAAACCACAGCACAGAACAACACTACAGCAGTTTTATATAAAATGCTTGGAAATGTTAATTTGGTAAAACATACAGTCAGACATTCTCTAGTACCTAAGTCTATGTTTTACTTAGATGTCATTTACTGAAATTACTAATTCAAACACATGATCACTATAAATTTTAATCTCTGCAGTCATTTCCTTGCCTGTCAGGTGATGAAATAAGGATTAATTTCATTGCCTATCAGGTAATGGAATGCTAAAATCATTCAGGATGGATACATAGTTCTGACCTAGAGTTCCACTGTGCTGAGCTGCATGCACAAATCTGTTAAGCTTGCAGTATTATGAAGGCCCGAAGAAACAGCTTCCTTAATTTGTCTTTTATTAAAGGATTGCATATTAAAAGCCATTTTAAAAAATCCAAACATTTCATAACACCTATGACAACAGCAAGTCCTGTAATTCGTAACTGGCTATTAAAAGAAAATTGCAGTACAATACAGAGGATTTAAAGCAAGAATCAGGAGGAGGAGGTAGGAGGAAAAAGATCATTTAATTTTTAAGTGCTGTGCTGGAAGTCTGGGGTTTGAGCTTGATTCTTTTATTCAGGGGTGGTAGTGGTAGACCTTTGAGAAGTGTCTTGGGTTTTATTTCATATCAGCTGTATCGGAGGATAATGAAATTTGCTGAGCCATCTGCTGCTAAACAATTGGGAATCCTAAAATACCAGGACACTGCGAATGCTGCAATATAAAATGACAAGTTAGTGACTGTAGAAAGCCCCAGGGCTAACATCAGCCCTGTTTTCTATGTTGTTTTCTATGACAATCTAGGATACTGCTGTCAGCCAAGGCGCTCCCTCCCCCCTCTGCCCGGTCCCACCCCAGCTTGCAGCAAAATGACAGAGCAGATGTGCAAACCTTGCTACAGATGCAGAGAACACAAAATTCATGCAAGACTGCAAAGCCTTCACTCACGAAGCCCAGGAGTCCTGGCAACTAATCACCAAATATAGCCTGGGAAGTCCCGGGCCTAGACACATCTTCCCAGTTACAAAAGGCTCTAAGGATAACCTCTGACTGGTACAGCTTGTTCTGGGCTGAAACACGTGAAAATGTCAGCTGCAACATGCCTGTCTTTGGGTTGACTGTCAGTATTTTAGCAAAGCTGATGCTGTCTCTGCCCTCACTGCTTTCCCCTGTTTGTTACACTAAAATCTAAAACTGACATTTACATCTACAATAAAGACAGTAAAAAAATGAAGCATGCGCAGCATAGTTAGGACCTGAGAGCAAACCTTAAGGGCTAAATTCTTCTTTTACGTGCTTTTTAGACTTGGAGTATGTAACACCTAAAATAACTGCTAGCTAATGGCAATGAAAAGAAAACATGAATGTAATTCTCCAGACTGTGTGAGTTACAAACAGGTAGAACTTTCAAAATGGGTAGTCCCCACACATACTAAGATAAACAAATGTATTTCCCGCTTGGGCCAAGGAGAATTTTCAGTTATTCCCATGGTGGATCTTGTCAAATGTCTCTGGCAAACAATATTTCTGATTTCAGCACCCTGTGAAAACAGAGTCTGAGCTGAATGTTCTCAATTTGAGGAATGCGTGAGAGCTAAATTTTGAGTTTGCAATGTGTACCTACACCAAGTACTTTCCTTTTTGAAAAGCTCTGAAGCTCAAAGTAAACTACTGAGTGACTTTAGGACTAATTGGACTGGGACTCTGTTCCGCAACTCACAAGAGGAATGGTGAGTTGCTCTTCCAGTAAACATAAACTATTCCAGTGTTCCTACTCCTCATCCTAAAATGTTCCTTGGAATGCAATGTAGCTAACGCCTGCCACTCTACAGCTTGGCATTACAAGGCTCCCTTGGTTGCGTGCTTTTTTCCAATGGGTGGTAGGCAGAGAATTCCCCATTTCTGTGGTCTTTTCTCCCTCTGCCAGAGTCTTGCTCAAAATGGAATCCGAAAGTCCTTCTGAAAGGAAAGGCAGGGCCCACTGCATTTCAAAAGCTAAAGCTTTGCTGGCTTTGTTACTAGAGCCACAACCCATGGACATGCGCTGGGCGAGATTAGGGGGCATAGTGGGTTGCCTTCTGCATTCTCTACCATGAAGTCATACCGTTACCATACAGCTCCTTTAGGTTATTTTTATATAGAACCTTTACAATTAAACAATGTTTACCTCTTGCCTGTCCTTAGTAGATCAAATCCTTCGTTGATTTTAGTGAAAGGAAGTGTGTGGGTTATTAATGGATCCAGAACAAATTTTTTCTTCATGTAGTCAGCAACCAGTTTAGGGACTGAATCTTTACTCTTCCAGCCTGAAAAACACCACAGACAGTAGATAATGAAGTGTTAAATGCTTGTGAAAATAGATACAACTCATGGCAGCTTAATTTTTTAGATAAACTTTCTATAGCAGAATAGCATGATAAAACATTGCAACATGTCTGCCTTCGTAACATGGATTGCCAGCAGGAAACATGGGATGAAGTGCAGCTATTCTACACATGACAAACCCAGTAAGTGCTTTACTGGTAGAAAGCCAGTAAAATTTGAATCTTTACAGAATCCACACTTTCCCCCACATTAAATACTGTTTCAACTTGTGTATCGATGCACTGTCCACTAAATCACACATCATGCAAAAGCCAGAGTGCTGACATCCTTGCTGGTAGCTAGAAACTTGATTGCCTCTCCTGTACCCCCCCGACCCTGACTAGCGGGACAAGTGGTGGATGTGTCTCTTTTTTTTTACAAACAGTACTAGATAAAGTTGTCTCAAATAGTAGCAAGCTCTTCCAGAGGGAACCTAATTTGTCTCTTCTATTTTATTCAGGTGTATATTGAATACATCAGAGGTATTGGTTGTCAGTGAGAAAACCTGTTGTTGGAAACAAGTTTTCTGTGGCCTTCAGCTTTGTGTTGAGTAAGATAGGGCTTACTGAGTGCGGGACTCTGCTGGGAGGACTTAGAAAAGAAAGAACTGGAAGGGACTGATGGCAGCTGGCAAGGGGCTGAGCTGGGGTCTGACCTATATGTAAATCAGGTAGGTCTAACCCCCAATGTCTTTTAGAGTCCTGACTCTCCGTCTCTCTTTTTCGTTTCCTCTCTTACTGTCTTTCTATCCCTCTTATTCTCCTTTTTGCTCTTGCTCTTTTTCTCCTCCCCTTTTCATCCCTTATCTTTTCCTCATTTTCTCTTTTTCTGCCTTTGTCCTTTTATCTTTCTCTTTTCTTTTGTTCTTATATCTTTTTCTCTTCTCTATTTTAATCTCTTGTCCTCCCTGCCCTGCCCCCACTTCTTTCTGTCTTCCACCTTTCTCTCTTTCTCTCTCCCTTTCTTATGTCTCATTTTTTCCTCTTATTTTCTTTCTCCTCTTTCCCCACTCTTTTTCTCTATTTTTCATCCTTTTATCTCTTCCTTTCTCTTTGCCTTTTCTCCTCCCTCTTCCCCCTGCCCTCCCTGTCTGTTTTTCTCTGTCCTTCTCTCACCATTAACTTGGCAGCTACCATAATTAATTCCCTTTGTGCTGCTTCATCAGCAAAGTAGCTATCAATATTACTTCCAATAGGACAGCCGAAGCAATGAATTTAGATATATCCCATTTCATTCTAGTTGATTTACAATTTTCCCAAGCCAGTTAAATCTCATCCTTCCAAGTCCTTACCTCCAAAGACGGACCCTTTCCAGGTGCGACCAGTGAAGAGGAGCATGGGGTCAAAAGAGATCTTTTGTGCGGCAGGGGGTACTCCCACAATCACACTGACTCCGTAGTTGTATTGGCAACAGGCTAAGGCTGCAGTCTGCATTTGAAACAGAGGGACACCCCAGAGTCATGCAAGATTTGCTGCTGGGACATAAAAGTTTGAATTCCTTCTCCTCCTCTCAGGGCTCAGCTTGCAAGTCATTTTTTTTTTGGTAACTGAAAACTTATCAAACAAGTTCCATTGTATCTGCTCACACCATTTTATCTGCTGCCATGGGTTAGATACATCCTAGCTTTTCTGTGCTTCCCCATGTTGTCTTAGTTATTAGTGATAAGCCACTGTTGGAAAGCAGATAGTGAGCTAAGTGAAATTTAGCCACCCTGGTTAGGTCAGGGGAATACATTGAAGTTCCCTTTCCTAATTCTTTGAGCGTACTTCTGTCCCTGCGTCTCAGTGGCAGATAGCTGGACTTAACAGGTTTGAAGTTGGCTGGACACTGTGCCAGTGGCTCTCAGCTCCTCACCCTTGGTGCTAAGTAGGTTAGCGAACAGAGAGCTAAAAAGCTAATGCCTCATTTGACCACATCTTTGGTTGCATACCATGGTTTCAGTACGGCCGATGACCTCAAAGGAGTAGTCCACACCATGGCCGGTCATTTCGATCAACACTTCGTGAATAGGCTTCTTGAAATCTTTAGGGTTGACGCAGTCTGTGGCCCCCAGCTCCTTGGCCTTGGCAAACTTGTCACTGTTGATATCGACGGCAATGATGCGGGAAGCTCCAGCTGCCTTGCAGCCCATGACAACAGAGAGGCCAACTCCTCCGAGGCCAAAGATGACACAGGTGGAGCCTGGTTCCACCTATAATAACCGTATAAACATGGCATACTGCTACAGTCTAGGTGAAGTACAATGCATTCTCTTGTTATCAATATATTTTCACATAAGCCAGTTCTTGTAATTTAGAGAGTAACTGCTGAGAAGGAATTTGCACATGCATACCTACTAGTGCAGTAGCCAGCTATACTGTTATAATCCTATATGTGACTAAGATAAATTGTCCCTAAAATACGTTTCTGAGACCAGGTTTTCATTTCACGTCTCAGCTTCAGGTTTAGACATATTTTTTTTAATGATACTTTATGCTAAGATCTGTAGTGTCACCCCATTGGAGACAGTGCCAGCTGTCTATAAAAGTCACAAATTATGAGTGTTCCATTTATAGGCTTCCATGTATTCCTAGACTTAAGTTACATTAAACCAAGTCAGCTCTGTTCTGATATTTTTCTAGGGGTGATAAAGCTATGAGAGAAAACTTAATACATGGTAATTAGTATTTTTACTGGATTTTGAATTGAAGACTTCTGAGTACCTTAGAGACAGAGAAACTGAAGTAGGCAAAGTACTAGTATCTTCTTTCCACCCTGAACTCAACAGAGTCTGTATCTCCTGGCTGCCGTGCTGACGACCCGCTCGCAAGCCACACAATCCTCAACAGATCCCATGAGATACCAGAAACACCCACCACAATACTTACCTTGGCAGTCTGCACAGCAGCCCCATAACCAGTTGAAAATCCACAGCCAATTAGACAAACTTTTTCCAGAGGAGCAGCAGAATCAATTTTGGCAACAGCAGATTCATGCACTACTGTGTATTCAGTAAAGGTACTTGTACCAATGAAGTGGTGAATTGCTTTTCCTTTACAGGTGAATCGACTGGTGCCATCAGGCATTAATCCAGCACCTGAACCAATGCTGTTTGAAAGATGACCAGAAATAATGCCAAGTGAAATGTGTTGAATGTGATCAGTTCTGTATAAATAAAAATCAAGTAAGGGTTGTAGGTAACCCAGGAAAACTCACTCATTTTTATGGCACAGATTACCCTTGGTGCTTAAGCAACTGTTGCACTCCCCACACTGTGGAACAAAGAGTGGAATAACCTTGTCTCCTAGAAATAAAACAGTAATAACAGAGGATTAAAAAAGGCAAACAAGAAGCATGCAGGTAAAAACAGCAAATGTATTTAAACCCCAGGCAAATGTGCGCTAGGAGTGCAGTGCTGGTTTTGTTTCCTTCTGCTGCTCTTGGAAGATAAATCATCTCTGTCTGTTACAAAGGACATCATTAGGGCAAAGTTATTACAACTAATTTCAATATGCAAAATTCCTGGTGTCTTTCACAGAACTGAGTCTGAGGTATGTCATAAAACTGTATTTGCTGCTGACATTCCCGAAGTACTCCTTCTACAGTTTATCGCATCTTCTACTTAAAAGGAAAATAGTAATACACAGGTAAAGAAACTGAGATAAAAATTGGCATCCACTAGGACAGCAGATTGGAACTCCAAGATTACAGGGCTGTAAACTGTGCATACAAAGAATGGGAAATCAAGCAGTAATTTGCGAGCCCTCTTGAGGCTCTTTCTTGTTTGCATTCCTATTATTGTTGCATTGGAGTAAAGGTAGGTAAAATATTTGTCAGGGAAGCAGTGACACACACGGGCTAAGGCAACACCTGTAATTCTCTAGCAGAATTATATGATTATAACAAAGTAGCACATTGCTTTCCAATGCTATGCATTTTCCCCAGCAATGATGTATGGTAAATCCCTAATAATCTCCCTAATACAGATCAATTTGTGATATAGCAGTTCTAAAATGTTGCTAATCCTTGATACGTTGAAAGTCAAGGAAAATACTTGATTTTCTCTAAAAAATACAAAATACCTACAGAACATGAAATAGCCCCACTATGCCAACTCTCAGTTAACTTATAACTGTGATAATGGGCTTAGTAATGGTTCTGCTAAAGCAACTTTGCATGTCTTGGAACGTTTTTTAGAACTTGGAGGTGTAAATTAAGCAACATATGAGAAATGTGATTTTGTGCATGAGTGTGTCTTCAGGCCTGCTGTTTCAGCTCATCTGGAAACACGTGGCAGCTAGAATTAGACAACAGTGATTTATGAACCCAGACCTAAGAGAAAAAGCAGTTAGAGCTATCACTGAAATTTGCAATATACATATTTGTTTGGAGATCAAGCCGAGATCTCCAATAAAACTTTCTTGTATCATACATACGAACCTGCTTTGGACAATTTCATACTCTTTGCCAGTACAAACAAAGACATTGAAGTGTGGGAGGTGTTAGAAGTGAACTACTTAGGTGTTGTAGCGAACTGTCTGGATAAAATCAAGCCATTCTATGCAGATTTTGTTCACTGAGTATTTTATCTTAATAATTTAGCCCTTGTTAGAATTTGTTCAGTCCTGTAAAAGCATATAGAAATCCTGTCTCAACGTGCAGCAGTTGGACGAAAATCAGCATCTTTCACTGACTTCTCTGCCTACCCAGTGTGGTTCAAAGAGAATGTGGTGAGAGCAGCAGCTGGCCGGATAAGCGTCCTGGGAGCGATCCGGCTGTCAGTGAGCCGCGCTGATTCGCCTGCACTGGTGCCGCACACGAGCGAAGCCTGCAGCAGCCTGGGCACCCCAGTCATGCCCTGATACTTTTAAAGTGAAGTAATTGAACACATAGACCTAAGTTCTGGTCTGCTGAAGTCAATGGATTATTTAGCTGTTAGGAGAATTGGAAGAAGGGGCTTTGAGGTGTTGTCTAGTGCTTTGCTTTGCCTTATTCTTGAGAGTGGTTGTGTAAACTGTTTAAAGAACCTGCAGCTACTACCTGATTTCCTATGACCAACAGTAGAGAATCTATATTCTTAATCCCATGACAGGAAAAGTCCTACGTGGGTGGAAAGCAAGCCACAGATGTTTCTGCCAAAACCAAAGGAAATTGAATAGAAAATCTGAAAATAAATCAAGATTGGGAACGCAGAAGAATGTAAACAGCACGTCTATTAAGGTATCCTTGAAAAAACTCAAAGTTGGAACACTTTCTTCTGCAATACAAGTACTCACACATGTAATCATCTTTGACTTAAATGGGAGTCTGGACACTCAGGATAGGGTTTGTGCTCAGTGCTGTTTCATACCTGGTTTGACCGAAGTTACTCCTTGCCCAACACTTTCCACAACACCAGCTGCTTCATGCCCAAGAATTATTGGAAAAGGCATAACCAGTGCACCAGTTACCACATGGTCATCAGAGCGACAGATCCCTGTGGCCACAATCTGATTTAGAGGAAAGACAAGAATATTTCAGCATTTAACTATGTCATGTCATATACAGAAGTGAAGTTATAACATGTATTTGGAGGTATACCTTATGTCAGACTAGATATAAGGAAGAAATTTTTTACTCTGAGGGTGGTGAAACACTGGCACAGGTTGCCCAGAGAGGGTGTAGATGCCCCATCCCTGGAAGCACTCGAGGCCGGATTGGATGGGGCACTGAGCAACCTGATCTAGTTGAAGATGTCCCTGCTTATTGCAGGGGGGTTGGACTAGATGACCTTTAAAGGTCCCTTCCAACCCAAACTATTCTATGATTCTAAGTCCCTTGCTTCCCTCTAAAATCACACATATGCACAATAAACCTACAGGTAAAACACTTTTGGTTGTGTGTTTCATGATTTTCATGGTTTGTATTAGTCGTTAATCTGCAAAAAAAGGCTCCTTTGTGAATATTTGCTATGTGCTGCTGATCTCTATGGGGGTTCTCGTTGATTGTCTGGCAGAACCAATGTTCTAGCAATACAATTATATATAAGGAACAGAAAAAAAAATTATTCCCAATATTAATATATAAATACACAAATAGTAGAAGTTTATAATATTATAGAAATATTACAAAAATGTCAATATAAAATAAATATCACATTATATTATTTATAAAAATATAAACGTTACATATTCTATATGAATTATATTCATATTGTAATATATCATATAATAGATATGTTATAAAGATGTATCATACAATGATATTATGTAATCACATTATAATTGCTATATNCATATAATAGATATGTTATAAAGATGTATCATACAATGATATTATGTAATCACATTATAATTGCTATATAATTACTATACTATATATAATATACTATAATTATATATCACTATATAATCACTATATAATTACTATATTTTATTTATATATTTTAGCATATCTTCATGTTATATATATAAAAATTTAGGCCAGAGTATTTTAAATTACATTTTGCGTTTTCTTGCAGGTATTGCAGAAAAATTGCTTTTGAAACATTCAGGTATGTCTTTACAACTTTTATTCTGACAAATTGAGTCATCAACCCCATGAGAGGTTTCTCCTCACTTGTGTGACACTTGAAACTGCCCTAAAATGAAAACAGCTACTTAATTCCACTGAAAAGTTCCCGAAATATAACAGATACTCAACACTCAGTTAAAAAAGGAAGGTCATGGCCCTACTGAGCTATTTCTTAGCACAGATTCAAAGTAAAAGAGAAGTTCCTTCTCCATACTATAGGAGATTCAGATTTTTATCTTATCCTGCAATTTTTTCAGCCTATTAGAAGCACAGGTGTCTTAGTAAACAAAAATCCCCACTCTGAAAAACTTTTTGTTTTTGAAAAGAACTTCATGATCAAATTTAGGACTCGAAGCATGCTCCGTAGGGAGATCACTGGATAGTAATTACTTACCTAGTGAACATTTTCTGACTGGATCCTAAAAATCTGTAGAAATAATCCTGACAAACAGGAAGACAGAATGCAATTCATAACAGTTTTTTTAAATTTTATTTTTAGTACCTTTATGCGAACTTCATGTGCTTTTGGTGGGGCAACTTCCACTTCCTCAATAGAAAATGGTTTATTGGCTTCCCACATTACTGCTGCTTTGCATTTAATGACCTGCAAACAGAGCAAAGAAAAAGGGAATGGCCCTTGCACTTTCAAGTCACCACACAGACAGATTCTTACATTTCTACATGTGAAACTCCTGCTTGTATTTAGGGGAGGAGAGGGAAAACTACAGGAAAAAAAAACCCCAAACACAAAACACAACGAAAAAGCCAACGCCAAAGCACAGTGTAAGCCCATTTTTTCCCCCCCCACCAAGATCATGTGTGACTTGGTTCACCCATCTGTCATACAAAGTTTTCAGAAACATGTATCATAGCCTCCTAGGATAACTGGATAACTTCCTCATTGTTTATTTGTTCTTGAGTTCTCCAGTAGCGAACGTTATTCAGGTACACAAGTTATTCTTTGTTTCTGACTTCCTTGGAGGATTATTTTTGCTGTGTTGGATTACTGGTGTATATTTGTATCTCCTTGGAGTATCACACTAAATGATGCCATATATCAGGTTGTGATAAAGTCTGTATTGCCTAGAACTGCCTGTGTTGGGAACTCCCAAAATTGCTAAAAATGGAATTCAGAGCCTTAATACAGGCCTGTGAATGTTTTCTTACAGCCCAAGTTGAGCCATGAGATGATGGCTGAGAAGACACCTATGTAAAATGGCGTAGGACTATGCAGAGGTGATCATGAAGAAGCAACAGTCCCTTTAATGCAAGATCATCTGTGCTAAGGTAACTTGCTTCTCAAATGGGATATTAACTCGGGGGGTTACTCCAATACCCAAGACAGCTTTTTTTGTCTGTTAAACTAAAGTTTGCCCATGAGCTCTGCAGGTTTTGTCCAGGTGCTGACGGGCCTCTGGGCTCCTCTGATCACCTGTCACAGAGAGGAAAACACACTCCGAAGAGAAATGAGCGTTGTCCACTCCTCATTTCAGGCTCTCAGAGAGAAGGTAGCCCCAGTTTCCACCCTGCAAACTCAGTCCTAGTGTATTCAAAGGTCTCTCTGTCCCCGTATTCATTCCTGTTCTTCTTTGGTGGTCTCTTCCCATCCCTAAGCTTTAAACGACTCCAAGCCCTGGAATATGATTTTCTGTGACACCCTTATAGGTGACACTCCATTTAAAGTCCTCAGTCACTCTGTTAAGTCCTACTGACTGCAAGCATTCAGGTGGTATTATCTTGAGAGGGAAATGGAGTTGAATTGGGTCCGCAATGCAAGAAGTTTAGCACATGCATAAGTGTCCTGCATGAGGCCCTGGGACTGGGACAGCTTAATACCAGTGTGCTGCAAAGTTTTCAGGGGACAAAAAAAATAGAACAACTTTTTAATATCAAAGCTTTTCAAGTAGAAATAGAAATGATGTCTAATTATCAATAAATTGTCAACTGATAACAAAGAAAATAATTGCCAGGAGACTAAACACGTGAAATAAAACAGTGCAGTTTCAGCAGTCAGACCCAAAGTGAGAATGAGCACAACACTTTGAAAAAGACAGACTCAAGAGAGGTTTGCACTATATTTAACATTTCATGTGTCAAATGCAAGCGTGATTAGTAAAAAATTCACAAATAAGGCCAAAGATCACATTTTAAAGGGCCGCATTTTCAAGGACACTTACTTTAAAAAAAAGGGGGCGTATGTATTCTTCTACAAATAGAGATTGGTTAACTATGTGTTGTTCTGTTGGTTGAGTTCCTGTGAACTTTTACCGACTATGACAGCATCCCACAGATGCACCAATAGCACACTATCACCCATTTGATCTATTAAGGCAAGCACTAGCTGGAGTCACGGGGGTTTTTTTTCTGCTTGTGTGTTCTACCAGCCTTACAAATTACTGCAGCAGGGGGAGGGTAAGTGTAGAAACACACACTTTTACAGGCCATAAGGATTATGCTGCTTGGTCACGTAAACTGCACGGTAGCTCACATATTACTCCAAGATAAACACAGTGAAAACAAGACAGTTTAGTTCTGTTACAACACTTCGTTTACTGTGCTCAGTCCAAGGCTAGGTGGAGGTCTGAACTTGGTGAGTTTACCTACTAGTGGACTACAATTAATTTTGCACTTGTGGCACCTCAGAGTTAAAGAGAGCATTTTTATTCTCTTGTTTTGAATAGTTTATTGTAAAACAAGTCTCCCTTGTTTTAGAGTAGTAAAGACAGCTGGCAGTAATAGCAAACGATCCTGGTACTTTCTAAAGGCACATTCCAGTAAAGTGCATGCCTTCAGGCGTCTTCCATCTCTGGGTTCCTGTCCGTCAACCTCTCTTGCATGTTTCGTGGTAGTGGAAGAAGAAACATATACTGACTTTAGCACTGGTATTAACCTATGTTTCTGTTGTCATTTTATAGCAAAGATGTAAATAGTCATTTCAGTCCCAGCTCAGTACTACATTGCACATGATAACTTACTTTTGGTCTTCATTAACTTAAGCTCCAGACTTGTTATATTCATACTTAATGACTGTCCTAACATCAGCACAATTATACCCTGAAATTTAACACAATATTAACAGTATGTCTTTTTTTTAGAAAACAAACTGATACAAATTATAAAGAAGCTAAAAGTTTAAACTGCAGTGGGATTTCAGAATGGAAACTGATAGAGCTGATAAATACATTGATCTGAACACTTACTACATTGTATCATATTTTAAACTGCCCTATCAGAGATAAAAATGGTTTGCTAACCCTGGGGGGAGGCAATTCTCATTCTGGTACCGTTACCTTATGTTGCCCCCATGTTTAAAAAAATAAATAAATAATTGCCTTGAAGAGCGTAGCAGTCATTTCCTAGGAGAGTTCAGTGGCCCACAAGTAAAGGCAGCTCTCCTATACCAGCTTTCCCCTAAACTCTCATCTGTGCTATACCATCAGTACTTATGGTGCAAAGAAACTACATTTAAAAATGCATTATTCAGCTGTAGCAAAGAAACTTTTCTAATACAAACTTTTGCTTACTTTGCCTGCTGTGCTCATGTTGACCGGCGTGTCTGTTTCAAGTCTTTCCACCTCTGATTTCTTGGGTCTAGAATTCAGTCAGCTGCAAAGCAGTCAGGTTGCTGATACAAGTGCTGTCCAATACACTGGAAGCTGGTCTTGTGAAGTGCTCCTGCAAGTGCACTGCTCTGAGCTTTTAGCCAAGCCTCCCAGTTCAGAGTCCCACCCCTTAACCAGCCAAAGTGCTAGACCAAAAATAAACCACCCATCTGCTGAAGCCTTGCTCTTTACAGTGCTTCAGTCTTTCTGATTCACTTGCCATGCTCTTCCCCACCCTTTTTGCATCCCACCTGTAGTTGCCCTCAACATCACGGGAAGAAAGCAAAAGCCCTGGCTGGAAGCTGTCCCCTCTTTCCACCTCCCTGGGAGGCTGCCTCCAAACCCACTGCTCTCAGTGTCACTGCAGGTGCAAAGAGAAACGGGGAGAGTGGCTCTTGAATTCACAGCAGCAGGGACAGAGTGAGAACATGAAGAAACACAAAGACTTTGCTGAATTTGGTGACATTCGTAAAAGCCTAGCTGACAGATTAAAACATGCTATTGTGCAAGTTGCTTGAGAAACATAGTGTCTGGCTGAAGCTGTACCTGCTCATCATGCCTTAGTTTTACAGTCCAGCTACTTATTAATCTCTTGGAATGGCTTTCAGTGAACAGTGACCAAGGACAACATGCCAGTCATGCTGCTGGGAAAACTAAAATCTGTAAGTCAGCAAGAAGTGCTATGAGAAGATGCATGTTTCTTACCATGTGCAACAACACCCTACTACCCTGCTTGAATTGCAAGTGATTGCCTGACCCATTGCATCCATCAACACCCACAAACGCAACCTGCTTATGCGCCCACGTACTTAACCTCTCCTGGCACAACGGCCTGGTGCGAGGGATTGAGTGGAAGTCAGCACTGCATGCCTTTGCTGTGGATTTCAAGCCTCATCTATTTTCAAACGATGCCCAGCATTCTGAAGTCACATTTTTTCCTTCAGAAACAAGCAAAAAAGAGATAAAATAGTGCATATAAACTGACTAATAATTGTAAAGTACAGCTCTCAGGTTTACCTGTATGACTGTAATTAATGTAATAAAGGCTACAGGAAGAGGAAGCGGGGAGAAACGTGGTAGATGTATGTAACCTCTGGCAAGTACTTCAGGGACAGCAGGCCATACTACTGGCGTCAGAGACCCAACTGCAGCCTGATGGGGATGTGAGCTGTGTTTGGCAAAGGCAAGAAGAACAGAGGTCAAGAGCCCCTGCTAAACAATTTCAAAGACCCACAGAGCAAAACCGAGAGCCTGACTTGAGGCTTCCCACAGAAAAAGGTTAATAGACTCCACAGATCGTGACCAGTCTCTCATCTGGGGAATGGCAGACATCAGGGCATTCATCCACACAGTCTGCTCTGCTCTTTTGAAACTAAGCTCCTCTCCTCGTCGCCCCCCAAGACTTTTCATAGAATCATTTATGTTGGAAAAGACCTTTAAGATCATCGAGTCCAACTGTAAACCTAACACTACCAAGTCCACCACTAAACCATGTCCCTAAGTGACACATCTACACATCTTTTAAATACCCTGAGGGATGGTGACTCAACCACTTCCCTGGGCAGCCTGTGGCAATGCTTGACAATACTTTCAGTGAAGAAAGTTTTTCTCATATCCAATCCATTGCCCTAGGCCCATCAATCCAGCCTGTCCAGATCCCTCTGTAGACCCTACCCTCAAGTAAATCAACACTGCTGCCCAACTTGGTGTCATCTGCAAATTTACTGAGGGTGTGCTTAATCCCCTCATCCAGGTCATTGATACAGATATTAAACAGACCTGGCCCCAGTACTGAGCCCTGGGCAACACCACTTGTAACCGACCGCAAACTGGACTTAACTCCATTAACCACAACTCTTTGGGCCCAGCCTTCCAGCCAGTTTTTACCCAGCAAAGAGTAAATGCATTGAAGCCATGAGCAACCAGTTTCTCCAAAAGAATGCTGTGGAAAACGGTGTCAAAGGCTTTACTAAAGCCTAGGCAGACAACATCCNACCGCAAACTGGACTTAACTCCATTAACCACAACTCTTTGGGCCCAGCCTTCCAGCCAGTTTTTACCCAGCAAAGAGTAAATGCATTGAAGCCATGAGCAACCAGTTTCTCCAAAAGAATGCTGTGGAAAACGGTGTCAAAGGCTTTACTAAAGCCTAGGCAGACAACATCCACAGCCTTTCCCCCATCCACTAAATGGGTTGCCTTTTCATAGAAGGAGATGAGGACCTGCCTCATCATAAATCCATGCTGACTGGGCCTGACCACCTGCTGTGTGACGATCTGCTCCACAACCTTCCCCAGCACTGAAGTCAGACTGACAGGCCTGTAGTCCCCCAGATCCTCATTGCGACCCCTCTTGTAGATGAGTGTCACATTTGCTAACCTCCAGTCAACTGGGACCTCCCCGGTTAGCCAGGACTGCTGCTAAATTATGGGAAGTGGCTTGGTGAACACCTCTGCTAGCTCCTTCAGTACCCTTGGGTGCATCCCATCTGGCTGTGTAGACCTCTCTGTGTCTAAGTGGTGTAACGGGTCGCTAACCCTTTCCCCTTGGATCATGGGGGCTTCATTCTGCTCCCCTTCTGTGCCTTCCAGCTCCGGGGCCTGGGTACCCAGAGAACAACTTCTCTGACTCTTAAAGACCGAGGCAAAGAAGACATTAATTTCCTCAGTCTTTTCCTCATCCTGGGTCACTGTGTTTCCACCTGCATCCAATAAAGGACGCGGATTCTCCTTAGCCCTCCTTGTGTTGCTAATGTATTTAGAGAAACACTGTTTTATTGTCTTTTACGAGAGTAGCCAGATGAAGTTCTAGCTTGGCTTTGACCCTTCTAATTTGCTCCCTTGCATAACCTCATGACATCCTTGTAGTCTTCCTGACTTGCCTGCCCCTTCTTCCAAAGGTCATAAACTCTGCTTTTTCTTCCTGAGTTACAGCCAAAGCTCTCTGTTCTGCCAGGCTGGTCTTCTTCCCAGCTGGCTCGTCTTTCAGCACATGAGGACCACCTGCTCCTGTGCCTTTAAGATTTTCCTTCTTGAAGAATGTCCAGTCTTCCTGCATGTACCCCTTTGCACTTCAGGACTTCCTCCAAAGGGACTCTGTCAACCAAACTCCTAAACTAGTTGAAGTCTGCCCCTCTGGAAGTCCAAGGTGTCAGTCCTGATGACCCCCCCTTCTTGCTTAACCCAGAATCATAAACTCTATCACTTCATGACTGCTATGCCCAAGACAGCCTCCAACCATCATATCACCCGGTGTAATACAGTTATTACAGTGTAATAACATATTTTTGCTTCATACAGCAGTGGTAATAATTGACCTCTCTTGTTGTTTCTTGAGAGTACAGAGCTAGAGATGCCACAGAAATATCACCTGCTAAGGTCATCTCAAAGGTCATAGTGAAACTAGTTTAATGAATCTTTTGATTTATGATAATGCTACAGATAAGTTATGATTGCTCACAGTATAGCAGATACTACATGTTGTGCTTACAAACCTTCTAAACTTTATCTTTGTGTCACATCTAAGGTAGAGAAACCTCAGATAAGCCCTTCATTGGCCAAGCTCACACACGGACGCTATGACTCTAGCGGTATGGATTTTATCTAGATGGAAGTAACAAATGATTTCTCCTGCACACTGCTTACAGTAATGAGCTGACAAAAGATACTGTTTGGTTGTACAAAATTGTCCAGTTTCTCTTGTATTCTCCCTCAAGAAGTTGCTTGAAAATGGGCTTGTTACCACCTTACTCTAAACCCCTTTTCCCACCAGCCAGCCAGCAGACACCATGCTGCAACCCTAACACATCAGCTGGGAAAGAACACACATATGGATACCCAACCTCAAAAATCAAAAAAGGCTCATTCCTCACACAGCTGGAGGAAAACCTGCTCCCTGATTCCGTGCACGCCCCATATGTACATATATTGCATACCTGAGAGTGGAGTGATGGCTAAAGACCTCAGAGCAGAAGGCAGGGCACCTCTGGGAAAGCGTAGGCAATACCACTGTCACAGGGGAAGCCTTGTCATGTCAAGTTGAAAATTTGTGAGGTGTATTGCAATTAAAAGTTTAGTAGTGTAACACAAAATATCAACACAAAAATTATGTGTATAAAAAGCCCACTAAATTGTCCCAGTAAGGCCTTCAAGGTAGAAGACACATAACGTGTACTCTGCATCAAAATACATCCAAAACAAAGTGACTTACCTTCCTGTAATGTGCTGACAGTTCTACAAAGCCTCAGGAGGCAAGACCTAGCGACTTGCACTTCCTAGAGAAACTTGTATCAGAATGAAGTATTTCTAGTCCAGTCTATTCCTTGACAGTTACCTTTTTCCTTTCCTCCCTTATTCTAAAGTTCCCACCCCTTTTCCTTATCAGTCTCTTCCCTGATCCCTTTGTGTTTCCTTTCCCCTCAAAACCCTCCTCATCTCTTTAGCTACATGCACATCAAGTCCATTAAATGTTTTTTTCAGGGAATGGAGCTGCGGCTATCTGCAAACCACCTCCTTTGGCCTAAGAGGGTACCTCCAACTGGGAACACTGGGCAGTGGATCCTGTCTGCATCCTGTACAGGGGTAGGTGGCATCGTCTTTAGGAAGAAGTTGGCAAGAAAAAGGACTGCACGTGGTCCCAGTGAAATGTGAGTTGAGTTGTGTAGCTGTTGCAGAAGCTGCTTTATTTGCATTGCTTTGCCAGATTGCTCAGGATGCCCAGGCTTGAGGTGTACAGCAGCGCTGGCATGCCGGGAAGCTACAGTGCCACCCCTGTACGCACAGGCCGTTAGGGTCAATGCTTTGCTCCAATACTTGCCAAAAAATACTTACCTGATCCCTAGTCCCCATCCTCTCCCCTTTTAGGGCAGTTCACTATAAGACAGTTTTTCTTTATGCTTATCTATGTATTTTATCCCTTATTTTATTTGCTTAAGAAAAACAGTTAAAATAATTCCTTTATCAGCTTTTTATCTCACTTTGTCCAACTGAACATGTGTCGCTAATACTCTCTCTCCAGTGATTTATTAACCACAGCAGATCCCTGTGAAATGTAGCAACAGAAGCAGAAGAGAAAGAACACATTGGAGTTGTTAATGGCTGGTGAGCTTGCAAACAAAAGAAGTTAGTTCATGCAACTCCAGGTCATCTTTACTTGTGGACTGTAACTTGGGCAAAGGACATGAAACATTGACCGCGCTCAGCAGATCGTAGCCGTAGCTGCAGTTTCTGACGGCAGGCGCTTGTGGTGGAAGGTGGCGATTCTTTACTTCCACTTCACGGGCAGCGCAGCCCACTCCCCACTCCTCACTCCTGCCAGAGCTGAGGAGCGTTGCATGGCTTGCTGGCCTGAATCCATGCATGAAGTTGACTCCAGGTAAAGAGAGCTAGCAGTTTCTGAAACAGCCTTCTTTTAACATAAACAAAATTCGTTCTTCTGCACTGAACCTGACCCGGTTTAGCAGGAGAATATTATAATCACAGCTCAAGTGACTTAACTCTTTACAGAAAAAAGCTTTTAAGGGCAGTTACACATCACAGTTTTCAGTGCCAACTATATGTTCTGCCCTATAAATAATAAAATGCGTGTTAGCTTTAGCTGATACTTAAGCATTTTTAAAAATAGGTTACTTTTCCCTGCATCTACCTTATCGATATTTATTTCTAAGCTTACCAGAGTACATGTATGTTTCTTTTCAGATAGTGATTCATCTGTCAAAAATAATGAAGCAAATAAGTTTTATCCTTCTCAAGGGTCTTCAAGCTGAAAATTCAGCATTTCTTCCTACTGTGTGATGGCAATTTCCAAGTTACTCTTTTACGAGTCACTTCTTACTCTTCAGAACTTGATAAGCACAAAAGATTCAGCTCTGGGCTCCACAAATTAGTGGTAGATATAGAAAAAAATTGCAACAATTCTGAAGTCCCACCCTGCACAGTGCAGAAGCTGTGACTGCTCAGCCTCTTTGTCTTTTTCCACCTGCACATTTGCGGATGTCCAAAGGATTAGGTACATGAAACACTGCAGGTGCTTCTTAGTATGAAATACAGAGATAAAATGTAGCAGCAGGTGAAATTCAGAGCCAGCATGCAGGGCAGGTCAAATTAAACCTATTCGAACAGCTTAGAGATCATATCTCAAGATTATACACATGTACATGACACGGCAGTGGAGCTGAATTAAGCAAGCACAGGATGATGACATGCAGTTTTGTGAGAAGAGCGTAAACAAAGGCTTGCAGAAGTAAACACCTTCCCAGAACACAGAAACTAAGTCAATTGCTCCTGAGACAATGCGTTATTCATTTTAGTAAGCCAAAGAACAAAAGCCAGAGGCGGAAGCTAAAAATTAGCTAAACATCAGTTCTGGAAGTTTGTGGGTTTAGAGCAAGTATTAGAAGAATATGAAGAGGATAATAATATCTAAGTAGAGTACTGAACCGCTTTTTTAAATATTGCCTTTTGTCTTCCTTTTAAGCCTCTGAAAAATCACAGCCAAGTGACAAACAAGAAGAATAAAACACATCTCACACTACTTGAAGTAAAAATAGAGCAAAAGGAAATGAATATGAATCAACAATTTTATTATTTACTGGGTTTAGGAGTGTCAGTAGTACATGCTGTTGTTCTAGCTAACAGGGCCAGCTTCTTGGGAGAGAGACAATTAAGCTGTACATTTCAAAGATGGGCCGAAGTTTAGTCAGCCGTAGATTTGGAAGTCATACTGAAGTCCATCTCTACCTTTCACAGTAACTTACCACAAGAAGAATGTGCGCTTACTCAAAGCTTATTTTACAATCCCACTGTGGAGTAAATGGATGCTTTCCAATAGTATGAACCAACACAAATAACAGTGCAGTGAACTTATGATCTTCAGTGTGATTACCGAATGAGCTGCATGCTGGATCTACAACATATGCCGAACAATAAAAAGTGCTGTTTAAATCAAAGAAACACTGGAGCTCTTGAAACTTCTCTGACCTTATCCTCAAGCTCTAAGGATCTTAGGAATGCCACCTTCGAGATCTGTTTTACAAATAGATACATGCATTGTTAATTCACGCAAGCCACGTTAATCTGCCCAGCGCACAGCAAAATCTTCCCTTAGAAGTTCTGCAACAGCGCTTACGCTGATGTACCACCTTACTGATTTGGAACAGATTATCATAGAATCATAG
>VZSF01000003.1:133085-157051 GCA_013398295.1 Chionis minor | reverse complement strand
TGATGGGGAGGGGGGGGGGGATCACAGGAGATTTTAGTTATTCTCTTCAACAACAGCAATACTAGTTATTCTCTTCAACAACAGCAATACTTTTATTTTGTCCCACACTCCCCTCTGTAATCCACAGGGATTCAAGCAACTCAGAAAAACCCTCTCATGTGGTTAAGTTTCAGATATGAGAAGAAAGTTTCTGTAATTTACCACTAAAGACATTCTTTGTCTGCCTAAGAGCAACCAATACCCTCAGGTTGAAATATTCCAGTATGTATCTATACTACAGAGTAAGGATTTCTTGAAGAAAAAAAACCCAAAAACAAAACCAAAAACCCCACAACAAACCCCAAAACCAAAAAAACCCCAACCCAAACAAAATACCCCCAAACCTCAATCTGTTACCTTAACTACAGCTTTACTAAAATTACTTACAAAAATCCAGCAGGCCATCAAAATGACAAAGAGTCTAATGTTCTCGTAATACTGCATATTCATATTCCCATGCATAAACCCAACTGTTTTCCTTTTCTAGAGGGAAAGTAATTTTGAATGAGCTAGTAGAAACTCGTTATGGAGTCTCTCCTCATCTCCAACTATGTGGCTTTAGAATTTATTCACCTCAGCATGACTCCATTTCAGATGCAGACTGAAAAAGTCAGATCAAGGACAACAATTGAAAAAGCATTTAGAATATGTCACTGTAGTTTCTATTCTCTGGATCTGACACCCCCTTTGCATAAACATAGTGCTGGTCAAAAGAGATTTCTCTAACCCCAGAATACCTCATAATAATGTGGAAGGATTCCTCCTCTACACCACAGTTAGGATCCGAGAGACGACTGATCATGTCTGGAAGCAGGTTATAGATGGCATTATCCTGTGCAGGATACAAGGTTCTACATGAGATATAGAATTATAAAGGACACCTCAAGCTAAAGAAGCTGTCCACTTAACATTACCTCCTTTCTCCCCACCCCAAATCTACTGACTGAAAACATCAGCTTTTTGAAACAAGCTATACACAGCCAGCCAAACCTAAAGTTAAAGCTAGCCTGAGGCTAAGGGGGGAAAAAAACAACCAACCAACCAAGCTAACAACAACTGCAACCCTTGGTTTGCAACAGCTCTGCTCTTCGGCAGACTTGGATACAGTTTCCTTGCTTTCCAACCTTGTCAGAACCCAACACAAAAGCTTCCTGATAAAGGAAACTTACACAGCAGTTCAGGTCAAGGAAATGTCTCCCACCTCGCCTGAAAAGGCCCAATCCAGGTTCCCTTTCCCATTGCTTTTTAATGGTTTTGTCATGGACACTGCACAGATAGGAAGTCAATGCAGTCAGATTGCCGGCTCTGCTTTTAACAGAGCAAGCCATGTTAGTAAAGCCCCAGGATCATGGCAGCTTCTCAGGGAGTCAATCTCAAACTTTGAAGGGCCCGTAGCAGCCTTCATGTTGAATGAACAGTGTACAGGGGGTAACGCTGCTACTGTTCCTACCTGCTTGGGCTGCAACTGCTTCAATTTAAGTATCTCAATGTCACACAGCCAAGCAAGGTTTCAGAGATGATGCACTGCCTGAGCCATAAGGCCAGGGAAATCAGTTGTAAGGCCTTACAACTGCAGAAAACTGTTCCCAGCCCTGTGCTAGGTGTACTTAAGAAAGCAAAGGGACAAGGCACTGGTTTGGAGCCTGCGTTCCAGTGTGAATGGATGAGGCCAAATTCAGCCACACCGGGGTTGAAACAAAACTTGTGTTGCAAAATTTCCTTTATCTTCCCTCATTTAGGCAACCAAGAGGGACAGACAGGTGCTCTACACCACTGACACACCTTCTCCAGGACTCCTGTGTCATTGACCCAGCCTCCACCAGCCCTTCCCTGCTTTTGTGAACTAAGGTCCCCGAGCATCCACTTGCCTTGTGGGAGAGTTCACTGAAAAAGTTCTGAGACACTCCCATGATTGCCTCCTCTGGATCTATAAGGAGAGTTGCCATTTCGCTCACTTGGCCCTTCACCTTTACCATGTCTTTGAGGATGAGGTGAGTCATCACCAGTCCAGCCGTCTGCCTCACGCTTGGGCAGGGGTCCCGCAACCTGACAGAAGCATATAGTTACCACAGAAAACAGACGAGCATCTCTAAGTTAGCGATACCCATGATAGCCTATTCGACAGCCTGGTGTCCCTGCAGTGACACCTTAAAGTTTGGTTTCCAGGATCACTCCTACCTTCCAGAGGCCCACCCTTCCACAGAGCTCTCGTCACCTGTCCTTTCCCAGCAATGAGTGTAGCATTACCTGGCATAGAGATGTGATGTCCAAGGCTCCACCAGGTTGGGGAAACGGATGGCCAGATCTCCTGCTGCAATAATGAGGTTGGATCTCACACCAGGCAGAGTGGACTTCTCCATCATAGTGAACAGCAGGCGCAAGTGGGAGTCGCAGAACTCGGAGCTGATGGGATAAGGTACAGAAAAGACGGCATAGATACCAAAATCCCATCTCTCAGAGAGCAGCAAGACAAAAAAAAAATAATTTAAAACTATGAATGCTCTTTTGTGTTTCTTCTCTCCACAAGTAAGTCATTGCAATGTTTGCTTGTGCTTCAGTACTAGGAAGGCTGGGAAGAGAACGCCGGCACGGCTACGCATTACCTGATCATGCAGACTTTGCCAAGACTCAGGGCCGCAGCAGCCGAGAGTGCCGAATCACTGTACAGCCCAGGGTTGTTGCAGATCTTAAGCAGCAGTGGAACAAAGGCAGAGAACAGGTGCTTCTCTAGAGCGTGGGGATGAAGACAGCAATCATATAAGCATTATTTGTGTAGCTTTCTAAGAACAATTACACAATCTACCCAGAACTCCTGCAGACTATGGAAACTGTTTGACTCACTTTCACCATTGAAAAAAAACCACCTTCAATGAGGCACAGCAAAGAAACAGACAGCTTACAAAAAAACCACTGTTTTGTCACTGGACAAAAATAACAGTATTTCCATCTGAAGCAAACAGCCTTCCTCCTGAATCTGCTACCCACCATACCTCTTCTTTCACACAGGCAGATGGAGCCAGTGCTCCTTGGCAGCAGTCACACTTACCATCTAGAAGTTCTGTTTCACAAATACTGCGGATGAGCTCAGCCTCTGTGTCATCAGCTGAGGCTCCCACGAGACCCAGCTCCTCCTCCATGGTGGTCTCATTTCCTGTGCTCTGTGCAGAAAGGAAGACTGTAAAAAAGATGACAAGCAACAATAACCCCTTCCTTCATGAACTACTCTTCTCTCAGGCGAGAGGTGCACGCATGTTACCAGCAGCATGACTAAAGTTGAGAACAACAGATTGATGGAGAGTTTTATAGCCCACTTTTCCCTGAGAACTGAATGGAGCTGTGAAGGGTAGTCCAGGATTTGCCAGTCCACGTCACAGAACACCAATGCAAAGAAAGCCTAAGCTACTGAAGCTATTAAGCTAAGACAGACATAGGACACACCTGGCATCAATGCCCAAGTACAGCAGAGCTTAAACAACATGCAAATCCTAAAAGCAACAAGTTCAAATCAGCCTTTGAATTGCTAGTCCTGTCAGCAAGATCATGGTAGACCTTACAGCAAGGCAAAAGCAACACAAAGGAAGGAGAGATGTGGGTGTTGCATGGGGACAAAATCTGCACCCAACTGCTGCTTCTTGGAAAATCTCATAGGAATCTCCTCCTGTGTGGGAAATGGTAGTGACACCGATAAGCAGGGGCAGATGAGGAAATTAACTACAATTTCTCTGGACATAGCAGCATAGGCATCTAACAGAGACTGCATACCTAGGGACACAACATTTTTTCCTCTATTCTTACCCAAGAAAGTCAGCCTCACTACACTCTGGAAAATGTTTTAAGGTGGATGTAACCAAGCAGGGTATTTCTATCACACAGATCTTACTAAGAAGGCCACTATTAAACTTTCCTAATTACTACCTGAGAGAGGATAGGACCCTCAATCCCTATGGACCAAGGTTCCAGATGCTCTTTTCCAAAACTCAGGACACAAATGGGTGTTCATCACTGCTAGCAGCAATTGCAAAAAGATTGTGCTGGTAAGAAAGGAGGTGATGAGTGGAAAGGAAATGTGTGCCTGAAGCAGGAAGGTAAGCATGGCCAGAGCATCATCCTTCATTTCCTCTCCTCTGTCTGTTCAAAACCCAAGACTAGTGCGAGAGTTTCATTGACCAGGGTCATTCAAGGACCTGGTCAGCTCTCCTTGTCAATCATGAGCAACACACGTCCATTTCTATTCCCAAAGCATGCAATATCCCAGACCTCGTGCATCCTCAGAAATGCATTCTCCAGAAGTTTGCTGTGGCAGTAGCTAAGACACTAGAAGAGCTGCCCATAGGGGAAAAACCCCTCAGTTCTCACCCGGGGTCTCTGCTTCTTTGTGCTGTTGTGAGAATGCCTCTTGTTCTTCTCCTCTCTGAGGATGCGGCGTCTACGTAGCTCTGCGCTCACCGATACTTCCAAATATGCTACTTGCTGCAATGCCACCTGTCCCACAAGGGACACCAGATGCATCAGCAGGAATGTGGGGAGACTGCTAGCACCATCAGAGACTTGGCTGGGAGAAACCCCTGGATCTAGTGGAGAAAAATTACTACAGTTTGGTGTTGATCTAGACCTCTTCCCCCATCTGCCAATTCTCACTGCATAACCCATCTCCATGCTCCACAAACTCCTTCGCAGCACTCGCACCCTTCCACGACAACACCCCCACTAGCCTCTCATCTCAGTTTTCCTCCTGCAGTTACTCCAGGCCACCAAATCGCAGCACTAGAAACCATGGGTATGGTTTTTCTTCACCAGCTTTCTTCCTCACCAGCGTCCTGCAGCTTCTCCAGAGCTTGCTGACTGCACACCTGCAGGATGCGAGCACATATCTCCTCTGCCCCTTCTGCTAGCTGGTAGATGAGCATTACTGCTGCCTCCATGAAGGGGATCCAGTGACTGCTTGGCTGGGCAAAGCCTGATGAGAAGAGGGAGCAATATACCACATGGACCAGCAACAACACAGGCTGTCTCACAGCCCAACTCCATCTCCTCCAAACCTACTGCTGACTTGAGCTCACCTTTATTCACAGCCTCGCTTAAGCAACCAAAGAGCATGTGGTTCTGTGGCAGTCGAAAAGGTGCATTGTTCTGCCCTTGTGCTGACTGCAGGGAGAAGAGGTGTGTTACTCTTACCACATAAGAGATCCCCCCCAGGCCCTTCCTGGTACTTAACCTCGCTGCGTGCACAATGCTAATCAAACCTATGGTAGGCCTGTGACAGGGACATCCAGTACTGCTCTGCAACTGAGCACACAGCAGGGACATTACTACCACATTTGAAGACATGGTGGCAGCACCAGGTGGATTTAAAGCGCAGCCAAATGATGATCCCAGGCCAACACAGACAGTTCCACTACTTCACCTTAAATCAAAATAACTCTTAAAATCTGATCCTATTTATTCACTAGCCACAATGAATGAAAAGGTAAACTTCTAGCATGTCTTCAGAGTTATCAGCCGTAAGCCAGCCAGATGCCCTTGCCTGAAGGTACTCCTGAACCACAAGGTTTTGTTTAAAAGCAAAATATCATCAGCAGAAATAACAGATGATAGCTCTGGATCCAACACCCACTTCACACTTAAGCTGTTGCAGTCCCACCACATTTTATGTTGGGAATAAGATAATCTAGAGAACCACTAAACCAAGTATGACAACGCCCAAGAAATCCCAGCACACGTGTGGCTGCCTGATCAAAATATACTTGAACAAAGCAAGCTACTGCGTGAGGATTTACCAGCTTTGAGTAGCTGGAAACAAAATTTCTCAGTTCACTAACCCTGCTCTCTGTACTGAATTTCTGGTTGTTGGGGTGGAGGAGAAGGAAGAGCTAACAGAGTCATTCAAGTATCTACAGTTCAGTCCCTCATCACATACAAACTGAAGAGTTAAGTCAACCTAAAACTGAATTACAACCACCTTCAGAAAATTTAAGAATGTTGTGATACACATTAATTCATGAAGGTCCTGCAGTAACGTCCCCAGTGGAAGGAGAAAACACAGAATGACACTGCTGTGTGAAGGTGGGCTGCTTTTATGATGGAATTCCTGAACCAAAATGCCCTAAAAGTTTGAGTCTAAAAACAAAGAGGCTTTTTTCCCCCCTCCAACTGCATTTAAAATACAAAAAAAAAAAAAAAGTATAAAGTGTTCCACAGACAAAGAAGCCATATGACAGGCAACCATCATGTTGTTCTAAGTACAACATGGACATGTTTGAAAACCTTTCATGTTTTATATTCAGCCGTACAGCTGACAACTCCCAAATATCAATTAATAGGAAGGGCAAAAGAATCACACCACCAGAAAACATCAGTAGGGGAAAGGGCTTCATGGTTGAAGAAACATAAATTGGCTTAGAACTAGGAGTCTGAGGAAGAGAATTGAAAGGAAAACAGATTTTCTTGTGCACTGAACTCTTTACTAATTGAATTCAGCCTGTTGCCTAATGAAAATACTTTTATTACATGTTCACTGATGTGTGCTAAGCTTTCCAGACAGTGCTGCTGAATGGTCTCAACCTCCTTAATTTCAAAATCCGTAAAAATTTAATCACTTCTCTCTCTTCTCAATGCAAATCATTTCCCCCGCCCACCCCCCCTCACGTTCTTTGTTTCTGGATAACCATGTTTCTGGATGACCTCAAGAACAAGCTAAAAATCCTACCTTAGGGTTACCGGCAAGTTTGGAGATGGCATTGCATACTTCTTGAGCCAGGCGATAATCTTCACATGCCTTCTCAGACAGCCCTACTGTCACCAAGACATCCAGGTTGCTACCTATGATCTCTGGCTTCCCTCTGTGAAATGGAAGGGATGGGGGTATTACATGAGCTGCTGCTGAAAGTTTGCAGAAGTATGGATAACTGAGAGAAATACTCCTTGTGCCTTGTGGAAGGCAGTGGTTTGAGTAAAAAGGCAGGAGGAAATAAATAAAAAAATCCATCCAATGACTCAAAATACAGCTATAGAGGCAGCAAGCGATATTCCACAGAAGCCAATATAATCCAGATTCCATTAAGAGATGAGGGTCTCCAAAGCCAACAATACTGAGCATACTGTCTCTTCGTAAGAAAGAAGAGTCAAGAATCTTCTTTTTTTATCAGAAAGGAGCAAAACTTAAAAGCATAAGACAAAGAAAAATGTTGTGAAACAGGAAAGAGTCCAGCAGCTCAGGACTGGCAGGACATGACACTTCCTCCCCTACTCTGAGAAACAACACAACAAAAACCCCATTCCCATATCCCCCCTCTCCTTTCTGCCTGTGATAGGTAGAATTGTCTGTTCCTCAGAACATACAATTAACTGGGTGAAGAAGGCAAGAATAGAATCTAATATATTTAAAAAGAGAATCTAAGAAGCTTACAACAAGCATCTATAGGACAAAAGCAAAACCAGGCAATGCTGTTTTTATTTCACACACACATACCCATGGACTCAACACAGGATCTTATGGGATACCCCCGAAACCTACAGTTTTCTTTAAATCCCACAATTTTAGGGAAAGATATTAATTTTGAGATGACGTCTACAATTCTGACGCAAGCATGTGGGATGGGGTGGTAGAAATACCTCAGAAGGAATATCTAATACTCATATTGCGGAACTGGCTGTAAGCTCCAGAAACGGCTCCAACTCTAGAGCCAAGAACTTCCAAGATTATCATTATGCAGGCCTATTTTATGACAGATAAAGGACTGAAGTAGGAACAGCAAGAAGAAATCAGCAGATAAGCTAAATCTAAGTGTGCAATCACACTCTTTTTGCCCCCAGAAAGGGAAGCAGATTCATCTCCCTTCCATGCTAAAGGCTCCAAACACCACTACTCAGCAGCTTCTCACTGTTCTTATCCAAACACAGACAAGGCTGCAGAGCTGTGACGTGGTAAACCCTGAGAAGGGATGGACATTCCGAACACAAAGAAAGTAATGTCATCATACTCTCTCAGAGACCGTGCTGGTGGGACCCAGCACAACTATGTTTAATTCCAGGCTTCATTACCCCGTGACCTGGTTATTAATTTTGAAGCTGCAGAAGAAAGGGTCAGCTGATGCAGCACCCACAGTTCTTCGATAAAACAAACAAACAAACAATCCAACTCCCTGTACATCCGCCCTGGGCTCACCGTGCCATCATCCCCAGCAGCATCACGGCAGCACGTCGTTCTAGTGATGAGCACTGAGACTTTTCTGCGAACCGCTCCCAAAGCAGCTGGATCACAGCAGGCTTTATCTCATCTTTCTGCACAAACTCCGAGATCTGGAAAAGAAATGCAATAAAACAAGTAGGGAGAGGCAGAGGAAGATGGATCGCAAACCAACAAAGACGTTAACTGCAGTTACTACCATTTTAATGTAACAGACATCCAAGATCACAAATACAATCCAAACCCAAGAAAGGCAAGTACTCACTATTTCCTCTAAGCACTGTATTGTTCCCAGGGATGCATCCACCATGATAAGAGAGAGAGAATGCACCAGGCTCTGGGCCCTGGCCCTTTGACAGGGGAGAGAAAATAAAATAAAATAAAATAGGAAAATTAAAAGGTAAAAAAACAGCCACTGTCACAATTACTCTCCTATTCAGAGACCTGAGGATGTCTATTAGATAACAGAGCTGATCCCTGGGGACAGGAAACCTTCCCCCTGCAGAAGCTGGAGTTCTCCAAGTCACCCAGCTCAAGTGCCAATGAGCATGATCGCTGCTCCTCCCAGTGCTCAAAGACCCAACAAGAGGCACTCGCCAGCCACTTCCCAGTTTGCTGTCAACCACAAGTCAAAGTACTAGAGCATAACAAGCGGAAAATGTCTCTATGAACAATTAAGGCCAGAGCTCAAACTGCAGGAGAGTCACCTCCAGGCAATACTATCAGGAACAAATAAGAAGCAGCGGGTGCTTTTTATTGCCCTGATGGTACAAAGGAAGGTAAGGTATGGTGCATCTCACCAGGGATCACACTTAGTGAATGTGTATCCAAGAGGATTTACAAGTGAGCAAGTGCTAAGAAAAAAGAGCAAGTGTCACAGTAGAGAGGAGACATTCTGGTCTCTAGTGTGACTCTAGTCACTACAGGATTCCTCTCTAGTGCGGCGGAAACAAGCATGCAAGTAGTACCCACCCCAAAATCCTCAATAAAGATCAAAGACCCCATTAATGTTTTCTCATCCGCCATGCGTAGAGATTGGTTACAGAAAGATTTAAGATCCATCTGAATGAAATACAAATGTGTCTGAAAGCACCCAAGCAATAATAATAACAACTAACCTTGGATAGTGTGAGTGATAAAGAAACGGTGTACACTGAAAAATGAAGGGTACAACTGACAGTAAGAAAACCAGTTAACACTGAGGAATGTGTACATCAGAAGCAGAATTCCTACACTCAGGTAAGGCCATAGCATGCACGACTTGTCAGCAAAAACCTGAGCTCTGATATCAGAAATATAGCTCTAACTTTAGACCACACTGTACACCACTCCTCTCATTATCCCAACAGGATGGATGACTACAGCCATAAGAAACCCAAAACAAGGGTGACATATGCAAGACACTTAGACATGGGGTGACCCCATAACAAGAGTTGACTCACAAAGTGGTTGAAATAGCTTCCAAAAAATCAGTTCATTGTTGCCAGTCAAGAACCCTGCCTAGATGATGAACATTTGTAACTGACACCCCTTATTCCCTACCACATAGAGACCCTATCCAGATTATTTGGGCATATGTATCTTGGTGCGGTGCTTTGTATGAGAATTAAACTTATTAGCATGTTAAGTGTGAGTGCCTGATAACAGTTTCCGTTAAAATAATTCTCAGCTTCTCCTTCCATAAGGTCTCACATGGAATTCTGTTGTATTAATTTCCTACACATGAACACCACGACAAACCAAAAATAGAAACTCAGCAGTAGGTCCCAAAGGAAAATTGGGATACTTGTATATATGTATATAAAAAAAGTATTAGAACTGGACAAGTGTTGTTAACAGATGAAAGAGAAAGCATCTTTAGTAGTGGACACAAACAAGCCTTATGTTTTAGCTCAGCATGAAGCATGGCAAATTTGATTTCTCTTCCAGTCCATACCCCATTCCCAAAAGAAGAAATGGGGTGGCAGGGGTGGGGGGGGCGGAAAGAAAAAACTTCCGATTAGGAAAGACCCATACCTTTCTGAACCCCCGCTGGGGCTCAGATAGAGCCGCCTGTATGCATTCAGCACGGCCTCCTTAATACCAGGCTCTTTTGACCATATGAGGGGGAGCATCCTGCGGACTCCAAGCAGTGCCTGGGGCACACTGAACTGCGAGACTGTCACAAAGAACTCAATGGCTTCCTGCACCACTGCAGAGAGAAGAACAGTTGTGTTAGTGCGGTTCTTTTCTAATCCCCATTAAACAGGCCATTTAAACAAATTCATAGGCCCACTGCTGTCACAGCAAGCCCTACAATCATCTAAGTTTACTGCTGCTGTCTGCAGAGGGTTCAAGTCAGAATGGGGTCACTAGTACAAAGACATAGATGTCCTGGAGGTAACAGGCCCAGATTAAAAGTATTACAGCTAAATGTAAATATGATACATTTAGGAGAAGAACACAGAGGCCATGTCTAAGAAAGAACAAAATTCTCTTCAGGGAAACAGTAGCTTTGGAAAAAAAAAGATCTCACGGTCACAGCAGATAAAAGCAGATGACCATTAAGTCCCAGTGCGATGCTGTAGCAAGAAAAACTAAGCTATCTGATGTATAAATGGGGTAAGGAATAATGTATTTGATTCCAGCTTAACTACTCCTGAAATATGCTGTCCAGCCTTCTGCTCATAAGAAAAGAAAAAACATTAAGTTGGAGAGCATTCACAAGAGAGCCGCAGTAATGATTAGAGGAACTGCACAACGAACAGTTCATCAAATCTGACCTCTGGTTAAGTGGGAGCTCACACCAGTATAAGCCCTAAATTATAAAACTTAATAAAGATTCCCTGTCAGACACATGCTTGTATCTAGACAAGCTGGTATGCTTCCCCTGCCTCCAGTCACACCAGAAGATACATATTTGCGACAGAAAAAAAAAATTAAATCTTTAATTAAAAAAAAAAAACAAAACCCCTAAATCCTAGCACAGCACCCTTACCACTATCCCCCTCAGCCAGCAGCATACTGTCTCCAAATAAAGTCTCAAAATGTCTTGGCTGTCCATACACCCAACTTGCCTTCCTTACACTACAGCATAGGACGACAAGGAGGTGGGAAGTTAGTAAAATCTGTGCAGCCCTAAAAAAATAAAAATAAACCAAACCCCAGGTGTTTAAGTATCAGATGAGGGACATCCTTTCAGCCTTGAACTTCACATGACCTGTAAAGACACTGAACTCAGTTCATTTTTGTGTGTGCAAACAGCTAATGCCATCCAAACCCTGCTGGGGAAGCCTACACGCTTATCACGGGTAATATACGAGTTCTCAATACTAATGAAGCCTCAGAAGAGTCTGCGTGAAACTAGGGTGCTGTAGTGCCCAGACCCATCTGTACTGCAGAACTCGGTGAGCATGTGGATCTGCCAGGGAGGATGGGAGGGGAGGGAGCTGTGCCCCTCTGTGCCCTAGTTCTCTTGGGAGCTCTGATTCAGGGCAAGCACTTAAAACAAGGTCTAACTGGTTACAGTAGTTCTAATGTTAAATATGAATAGCTGAATTAACTCAAAGGCCAACTCTTCAATCACCTTTCCCTGCAGCACTGAAGAGGACCAGGCCACAAAACCTGTTGATCAGAATGCCTTTTAGCTACAGAATAAAGTTTAAGGAAAGGTGAGGTGGAGAAGACAAGCTGCCGAGTTCCCCTCTTGTGGCCAGCTTAACACCTGAAGCTGCATCAGGGCACCGAGCAGGTAACAAAACCCAGCTGTACTGGCCGTGCTTACCCTGGCTGAGATGGTGAACATACATGTCCTCCCCCAGGAGGAGGGGAGCCTCCATAAATTAAGTCATTTTGGTCATCCGACTTTCAAAAACATTTTCCATCTTCATATTTAAAAAATGGATTCCTAAAAAGCCCATTCATGCCCTAACACAAACTCTTAATGACGCTCATTTAAATGGTGCTTGCTGTTCCAATATCCTGGAAGTGCCTGTGACATCTGCTCAGTGAAGAGCAGCTCCTCCAACCTCCAATCCCTTCCCCTGGAGCTCCACTACTCCCACATCTCCTCTTCAACAAGGGCAAAGACCTGGAAACACTGAACAGGGGAGAAAGGGCCCCATGGCTATTCCACGCACCTGAGACACAGTTTTCATACATCATCTTGCTGATCAGGCTCAGGGCTTCTGTGATTTTCACCGAGAAGTCATAAGCATCTTGAAGGTATTGCACCAACATCTCCTGTTTGACCAGCTCTGTTTGAGGTTGCTCTTGCGGTACAACTTCTTCAGTATTACTACTGTTGCCACGTGGAGGATCCTCACTGTTCTCACCTGGGTATGAACCTGCATAGCACGAACACTTGTTTGTGAGCAGTATTGAAGGTACAAGAGAAACAGGAATGGTTCAGAGCATTTTAACCCTTCCCTCTCCACTCCATTTTGACACCTTCCAAGAGACAGACTTCCACAAAAATCCAGATTCTGCCATCGGGCTTCGCTATTAAGACAAAACTCTCAACATGCTGCACAGCAAGTTCCAGTACTACAATGCAATGCACCACAGAAACACCAACTTAAGACAGGGGTGGAGAAAGGCATGGTCAAGTTGGGGTAAACTCCATTAAAATGCTGAAGGGGTTAATCTGAACTTGACAGCTCCCCCAGGCTGGACGAGGCCCTACAAGTGAATCAGGGCAGAGTAAGAAGGTGGCAAACACTACTACCCTCTAGCAACGTTTGTGCAAGTGTGAAGAGTTGACAAAGTTAAGAAGATTAAATTATTTAGACAGTAGCCTTTTCATAGAAATGAGCTTAAGGAGATTAGCTAGTAAACCTTATTTTGAAACAAACACCAAAGATATAGCATGTGAAGTCTTAAAAATATGCCCAGAGGCTTGAGCCCCAGATAAGCAAGACTTTGCTTGAATCAGGTACTTGGCCAAGGCTGCTAAGGGTAAGCATTATGTGCCACCACCTGTTCAGGAAGCAGAACTCCTGACAAATTCAGACAGGACAAAAGAGTGTGAGTGGATAACACTGGCTTCACTCCCCTCAGCAGATATTATAGGAGTTAAAGCATCAGAAAGGCACTTCTAGGGGGAACATGGAGCCATTCTGACCAGAAATTAAGTAACAGCACTACTGGGATCCACCCAGGATGTCAGTCTGCTAGATGAACAAATGATCCAGAGATGGTGCAGCTCTACAAGCTGTCAAGTACACACAGTGAGCCCCATGCGTCACAAGGAAGGACAGGGCATTCCAGAGGGTTTCGGTCTAGCTCTGGCATCAGCTTGGACTTATGGAAGAGACAGAGTGATCTGAAATAGTTACCTGTGTAAAGTCTCTTCAGAACACCCAAGATTGTTGCCTCCTCGTTT
The DNA here is from genome assembly GCA_013398295.1 of Chionis minor. NCBI lineage: Eukaryota > Metazoa > Chordata > Aves > Charadriiformes > Chionidae > Chionis > Chionis minor. Next base: position 143,465 of record VZSF01000003.1, on the reverse strand, counting down.
TCCTCCATAGGGCCACTGAAGGGCTCCTTCCCCTGGAAGTGACACAGGGCCTTCTGCGTAAGGCGGGCTGCGCTCCTGGACAATGACATTGCCCAAGAGAAGAACATCAGCAACCCGTCAAGGCGAGACACGAAGAAAACATCCAACTTTGCCCTCAACATCTGGGAAAGCAGTTCCTGCCAGCATCTTGCGCCCATGTCAATCTCTTCCTACAGAGTAATGTCACTGGAAATCATCCCTCTACCCTGCAGCTCAAGCCTTTCTTGAAGAGAGAACTAGACACAGGCACACCCCTGGGGATAAACACTCTACAGCGCCTTCTTACTTGTACTTCAGCTTCCTCAGCAGCCTACTGATTTGCTCTGATGTACTCTCCACTGTTTCCTCAACTTCCAGCACCTCCTCTTCCCCTTCCTGCAGTGGTTGAAAGAGCTGCTGCGTGGCAGCCTTAACTTCTGGCAGCATTGCTTCCCACTCTTCCTCTGGAGTGATAGCTGGAGCTATTAAAAAAAAAAACAAACACAAAACCAAAAAAAACCCCAGAGGCAATGAAGAATACAGAAACTTAAATGACACCCTGAATGGGGAGAGAAACTTCTCTGGAACTTAGGAATACTATTCTGCGCCTCTCCCCCCGAGACAGGCACTACTCCCATTTCTGATCCCACAAAGACCGCCCTCAGAATAAGCAAGAAGTCTTTGGCCTAAAGAAGCTATTGAGGGTAAAAAAGTGACAGGTAAGAAAGAGAGAACCATTGTTTGCTATTTATTGTCTTGTAGGCAGCACCAGGTCTGAGACTAATCAGGTTCAAATTAATATCTGACCAAAATTATGGCTCAATCAGCCCCTGAATAGTTTAAAATGAAAACCTAGGAGGGTGTTCATAGATATTTTCAGTTCTTAACCTGAAAATAGGATATTTATCTAAATGGACTGTTGATCTAGATATGGACATTCATACAGTTCTTTTATAATACCACTGTATGAAAAACTGTTTTGAGTTTAATCCCAGTTACCTGGCCTCACTGTCCAACTGTAAGAGCTGAGACAAAAGCCACCACAACCCAGGAGCAAATTTAAGATGAGGAAAAATAAGCCCTGGCATGCCCTAGGAAAGGGAAAGAGGAGGAAGGGAAATTACCTGCTGTGGATCTGCTATGGTCCCTCATTTCTTGCAGCTTCTGCACCTCTTTCTTCAGTGGCTCAGCCAAGTCAGTACAGCTTAACTGAAGATGCCAAGAAGGGAAGAAGAAATACGTTACTTATCCTCCTTTTTCTGAAATGCTCCAATTCTCCTTTCTCTTCCAGTCCCTGCTTTGTCAATCCCCTCAGATAACCCTGGTTTTGGAAACTGGAATAGTAGACTCTGGCCATCATCCTATAATGGCAACTGCTGTAAATTGCCAGTTTAAGATTCAGAAGCTCAGGAAAAGGTGCATATAAACACAAAGAGCTGGAGCTCTGTGCAGAATGTTCTAAAAGACCAATTCCGATCCTAAGGAATGAAACCCCCCAGTGGATTCAAATCAAACTGCTGCAGGTTTTTCCACAATCAAACACATCGCCCCAGCCTTCAGCATACCCACTGATTACACCAAAATGGGGAAGAGCCAGAGAAAGCAAGATCTGAACTTGGGAAAACCACCTGCAGAGTCAAAGGCTAAGTTGTCCCTCCCACAAGACACAGAAAGGCTGCTGGCCCAGCTATAGCACGCTGCAGGTACTCAGCCTGCAAACACACATCTAAGCATACCCATCATACTAGTCAAAATTACCTTGCAGGAGAAGGGATTATTAGACAAAAACGCAGCCAGGAGCTGGATGGCATTTTTAACCACTATCACAGACTTGTCTTTGAGACGCCCAACAGCCAGCGATACCACAGACTGAAACTGAGTCAAAGGCAGGGCCTAGCACACAATGAGAGCACAGACAAAGTTATCAGGAAAGCCTAGAGACTCATGAAAAGTTATTTTACTGCAGACAAATTAATGTACTAAAAGGCACATAGATTTATAGGAAAGTCTAGATCAGAAGGAACCTCTGGATATCTTCTGTTCCAATCTCTATTGAAAGCAAGGACTTAGATTAGGTTATCCAGGGACCTGTTGAGTCAAGATAACTATCTAGCAAGGGTGATGTTTTCCTATACCAATGTCCAAAAAGAGTTTGTGTACTGCGCTCTTCCTTCTAGTCTGTCTCACCAATAGAGTGCAGCATTTAATTTCTGTTCCCCAGTTCCCTCACCCCTAGGATCTTTGGTCTCTTGGGAAAAAGGAATTGCAGACACCACAGCACGCAGCAACAATATCTTTCTCTGTTAAACTTCAGCCTCTGCAAACGAAGAGCAGGGTGACAGAAACTCCCTTAGAAAACACAACAGCAGAAGGGATGACTGAGGCAACGCCATTTTCTCAGCACAGACTTACCTTGCACTGAACAATTCGAGTGAAAAGCTGCAGCACGCGGCTGCGCACAAAGCCATTGATGTCACAGACATGGGCCTGCAGCATATTCAAGAACTGGTCCCGAGTACCACGGGCAGCTTCCTCCAGCTGGTCACCATTCAGCACTTGCACCAGCACTTCTGCCATAGCCGCCAGAATGGCATTTCGCATCATATAACTCTGCAAAAAGCAGAGTTGTTGAATCAAGAACAAACAAAAGGACATGACTTGATATGCCAAGGGGAAGGGTGGCCCAGAGTTTGAGCCTTTTAAGTCACAGGCTCCAGCCTTAAGTGAACTTCTCCATTATGGACTTTGTGTTAACCTTGGGTGAGCATGACTGTGCCTACAAGACAGAGTAATCCAACCCTACCATCCAGCTAGGTCCACAGAAGCCAAGAAATGATATGAGAAACTCTTACGGCTTTTAAGGGCAGTTTAAGGAAATGTAACACAATGACAGATTCATTAAGTACTGAGGAACAAGGGACAACAGCTGAGATCTCAGACCAGTAGGCAGCCTCCTATTCTCTGATATCTGAGAGTGACAACCCAGCCAGTAGATGTCATGGTTTCTGTTTTCTTTGCATCCTTTAGGTAAGGGCAGAACCCATTCTAAAGGGCAGGTTTTGTCTACTTGATCTCTCTGAAAGAGGATCCATTTTCAGACAGAAAAACTGCATGGCAGCACCTCTACCACTTGATTTCTCCAGACAGGTAATATTGTGGAAACGTACCTCCCCATCTAAGTGACGCAGGAGAACGCTCATGTTGGATAGCACCAGAGCTGGAATCTGTTCAGCCAGTTCAGTTATAAAGGTAGCATAACCCTTGATTCCAGAAGCATCACGAGCCAGATCCTGGGGACATTTCTGTCCGATTTCCCTGCACAGAAAGATGGAACAGGGAATAGGGTGCCTCCAGTTGCCAGAGATAGAAGGACAAGCCTCAGGGTTATCTTTCTCACCTTAGCAATTCACCCACCAGGCTCTTCAGACCATATTCTGTAGCCCAGAGGCTCACAGCCTGTGCAAACACTGGGGCTACATGTTCAAAGTGCTGCAGCATCTGCGTGACCTTTAGAGTTGTGCCTTTTCAATGTGAGGTGGAAGAAAGAGGTCAGGGAAAGTAATTGGGAATGGTTTCACAAAGAATGTGCAAGAGCAGGAACTCACTGAACATGTGATCATAGTGAATCAGAGCTGCAGCAAGCAGATGTGTCACAGCCTCCCGTGTGGCCCGATACTTCTGAAGACCAATACTTGGATTCTCCAGGATACGGTAGCAGCTTCCTGTCATTAAGCTAAAGCCACAGAAGAGAGAGTCAACTTCAGCATCACAACTTGCACCAACATCATTCGAGCACACTGCACAAGACAAGTATTTCTCTCAAACCAGACAGATTCTCCAGTATCCTTAAAAAACTGATGAAACAACATCTGAATTTGAGAGGCCTAAGTAAGGAAAGGAAGTGGTTCCTAAACACATTGCTTTTGCCTCAAGATTATTTCATCAGTTTCCCAGCAATCTGCACTCTGCAGAGGGCTGTAATACCACATCACTAGAAGATTTAAGATTTAACCTTCCCTTCCAGAAAACCGCTGTCACCCATCCCACCTCTACATTGGATGGGCGGTCACATCCAGAGGGTAGTGGTCAATGGCTCAATGTCCAGATGGAGATCAGTGACAACCGGTGTCCCTCAGGGGTCTGTATTGGTACCAGTACTGTTTAGTATCTTCATCAATGATACAGACAGTGTGATTGAGTGCACCGTCAGCAAGTTTGTGGATGACACCAAGCTGAGTGGTGCAGTTGACATGCCTGAGGGACAGGATGACATCCAAAGGGACATGCACAAGCTCAAGAAATGGGCCTGTGTGAACCTCATGAGGTTCAACAAGGCCAAGTGCAGGGTCGGGGCAACCCCCGACATCAATACAGGCTGTGGGATGAAGGGATTGAGAGCAGCGCTGTGGAGAACTTGCGGGTACTGGTGGATGAAAGCCTGGACATGAGCCAGCAATACACTCTTGAAGCCCAGAAAGCCAATCATAGCCTAGGCTGCATCAAAAGCAGCGTGGCCAGCAGATTGAGGGAGGCGATTCTGCCCCTCTACTCTGCTCTCGTGAGACCCCATCTGGAGTAGTGTGTCCAGCTCTGGAGCCCTCAGCACAGAAAAGATGTTGGAGCAGGTCCAGAGGAAGGCCACAAAAACGATCAGAGGGATGGAGCACTCTTCTGTGAAGACAAGCTGAGAGAAATGGGGTTGTTCAGCCTGTAGAAGAGAAGGCTCCAGGGAGATCTTATTGTGGCCTTTCGGCACTTAAAGGGGGCCTACAGGAAAGATGGTGACAAACTTTTCAGCAGGGCCTGTTGCCATAGGACAAGGGATAGTGGTTTTAAACTAAAAGAGGGTAGATTTAGACTATATACAAGGAAGAAATTTTTTACTATGAGGGAGGTGAAACACTGGACCAGGTTGTCCAGAGAGGTGGTAGGTGCCCCATCTCTGGAAACATTCAAGGTCAGGTCGGACAGGGATCTGAGCAACCTGATCTAGTTGAAGATGTCCCTGCTCACTGCAGAGTGGGGTTGGACTAGATAACCTTTTTAAAGGTACCTTCCAGCCCGAACTGTTCTATGATTCTACATCCCATACCTTACAAACTCTTCTTCCACCGCTACACCACCCCAAAGCTGACGGAGATCCAGCTGCAGCAGCTGTGTAAACAGTCGTAAAAGCGGCTCCTTCTCCTCTTCCCACAAGGATCGAGAGGTCTTGGTACGGTTCTTCTTGTTCTAGAAAGATTACATGATACACCAGCAGCTTGACAACAGAAGAAACACCATCACCACCCTGCTTCCTTTAAAAAAGAAAACAGCTGCCAAATTCTACAGCATTAAGAGACATACAGTGTCACGTATGCTTATATGCCTATATCAAATGACTGTTGCTGTCATCTTTGACCACAGAAGAGAACTCTTGATAAATTACTGGCACACTAAAGATCAGCCAGACACTGAAGACTGAAACAGAGCGGCCTAGGCATCTGAGCCCCTGCTGATGTTTCGACACATATTGTCCCTTTGGCTGTTTTTCATGTACAGTTTCACAGAAATCCCAGTATGCCACATTATGCACTGCTCTTGACAGCATCATGTTTAAATAAACCCAGATATAACATCTGATAGGTACCACACAGTTCAGCAAGCTTAAATGCTTTCTACTCATCACTTTGTTTTCCCCCCAGTCCCCTCACCTACCTTCCCACCAGCATCCACCTCCAACAAACCATTCTTGCAGGTTTCCATTTCAAAGGCATCTACCAGGCCAGTCAGCAAATAGCAGTTCATCTTGAGAGCATTGAGGTGAGCAGTGCGGTCCGCATGGCTCAGCCCAGAATCACCCAAGATAGCAGGAAGTTCTTTGGAATGTTGGGACACCACTGAAGAGAGGCAGAAAGTCATGAGCACTCCTTACCGGGCCCTTCAGCCATCCTCTTTTAGAGACTTTTGAGAGCAGCCATCAGATTACCAAAGATGTGTGCTCACATCTCACCAGCTGTAACATGGGCTGCCCCCTGCAACCCAAACCTTCGAAACGCTGTCCTATCCTATCCCCACAGCGCCCTGTCAGCTCATAGAAACACTCACTCAGAGCTGATACGTCCCAAAGATGTATTTCCCAGGGACACAGAGAAGGGGATTTTCTGTCGGTCTGCCCTTACAGCGAACACGCACAGCTCTGCATTGTCCACCAAGATTACAGACCCATATTAACGGAATGGGCTGAGGGTGCAACCCTGCCGGTCAAGTCACATTAGCCTTTATATCATCATCAAGCTGCCAAAGGAGAGCAACCTCTCTATTACTCCTGCTTTGGCTGGAAACAGCAGGTACCCACCGTGCATCATCAGCTCCAGGGCATCCTCCTTGACAGCAGCCTCCACAGCTCGGAAGTGGCTGCAGGGCAAGCACAGTGCGGTGAGGGCAGCGCGTAAAAGCCGCCGGGGAGAGGCGCCAGTGCCCCAGCCTCTCCGCGATCCTCCTCCCCCCGCCCTGCTCCCGGTGTACTCACTGGAGCAAGCTGTAGATGGAGTCGAAGTGCTGCAGCACTGCCAGCGCGCCCCGCGTCCGGGAGGCGGTCCGGAAAGCTGCAGGGAAAATGGGGCGGGGGGGCACACACAGTCACGGCTGTGAGGCAGCGCTGAGAGCAGGCCAGGCCAGGCCGGGCCGGGGCCTATGTGTGGGGAGCTTTACCTGTGAGGGCGGGCGGCAGCTCGCGGACGGCCAGCACCTCCTGCACCACGTAGCGCCCAGAGCCGCCGTCCCGCAGCAGGTCGGTGGGCGCGAAGGGCAGGTGGAACTCCCAGCCCGCCGCCATGGCCCGGGCACAACCCCACACAACCGCCGCCGCCTGCTCGGCTCCGAGCACTCAAACCAGCGCGCGGGCCGCGCTGGCCCCGCCCTGAGCAACCTGATCTAGTTGACCAGGGGCGCAGCCTCGCGGCAGCGCCTCGCCCAATCGCCAGCTCCCCTTCCCTCTCCGACCGTTAGCGCGGCGTCACCCCCTCGTCTTTCCGCTTCCCGACGGCCACAGCGACCGGAAGGAGCAAGGCGGAGGCCGCGGCGGGGGCGGCCCGGCTCCTCCTTCCCCGGTGGCCCGCGGGGTCACCGCAATGGCGGCGCTGGTGCGGGCGGCGGGGCGAGCCCTGCTGGGCCTGGCCGCGCCCCTGCTCCGGGCCGAGCGGGGCATTAGCGGCGGCGGGGCGCGCTGGGGGCCGGTGCGGCCCGGCCTCCCCGTGCCCCTCTCCTCGCCCCTAGCGGGGCTCACCCGGGCCTTCCGCATCAAGGAGCCGCCGAAGCCCAAGCAGGTGGATCGGTGGACTGAAAAACGGGCCTTGTTCGGGGTCTACGACAACGTGGGGATCCTGGGTAAGAATTCCTGCTCACCCACCCACCCCCGGCGGCCCCAAGGCAGGAGGGGAGGGAGGCTGGACCGACCTGCGGGCAAGTGGCTCCTCGAGCAGCGAGAGGGCAGGAGGGAATTGGGGCCAGCCAGCCGCCCTGAGAACAGCCTCCTCCAAGGCCTGGCTTCGTCCTCTCTGCTCTGTCAGTTCTGTGATTCTGCCCTCCTGTTCTCAGGTGACTTCCAGATGCACCCGAAGAACCTCATCGTGGGGCCCAAGTGGCTGAGAGGCTGGCGGGGGAACGAGCTGCAGAGGTGCATCCGCAAGAAGCAGGTGGTGGGAGATCGGATGTTTGTAGAGGACTACCACAACCTCAACAAGAGGATCCGGTACTTGTATAGGCGCTTCAATCGTACTGGGAAGCACCGCTAGGAGCAACTGTGGGGTCGGCACACGGAGCGGTGGTTTTGTGGCATCGTGATCAGAATAAAACCAACTTTCACACAGTTGGGGTTCCCAGTGCTTTCTGCAACATTTGCTGTGCATTTCTGGCTCAGTCCCAAAGTCCTGCTGCTGCTCCAGGCCTGAGCTCCTCTGAGCAGGTTCTGTCCCCTCAGTCATTTCTGACACACTTCTCACAGGCATCTGTTGAACCTGCATCCCTGAACTTGACACAAGGGTCCTCTATTTCTTAGCTGGGCTTCAAGCATCCTTTCCGTCTCTGTGAGCCCTGGGTTCCCACATCCTACTTGACAATTCCAATATACTCCAGCTTAGTTTTTTCCTCATAGCCAAGTTTTCAAGTTAGCGCTAAGAGTGCCCGACAATACATCTTCCTGCTCACTGCTTGCCCCCTTGCCCTCCACTTATCTGTGATTAACATTAAGCATGAATGATCCAAATGTTAGTTGAAATGCACCAAAACCTGTCTCAAGAACGGAATTGGTCTCTGTTTCACACTGATGATGACTTAGCCTCATGACAACTAGCTTTTTGTTTATAATTTAGTCAGGATTTGCAAAAGTAATGCAGGCACTTAACTGTTTTTAAAAACTCTAGCTTCTAGTTTTCCAAAGCTGTTATCAGTTCTTTTAGATGAGAAGTTACAGTGAGTCAGAGCTGGCATCCCTCTAGTCCAGTATCACAAAGACCATTATATACTTCAGAAAAACCTGTAAGATGAGCAGGTGTTTGCCTGTTTCTTCTGCCTTAGTCGTTAATTGAGCTTCTGCGTAACTGAGGAGTTACCTGTGGCTTGATGTAGCCTGTTAAAGAACGATGCTACTCTTCAGTCTTTAAAAGCCCTTGGTTCGAAGTGGCAAGGAATGAATAGAACTTCCTTTTAGCCTAAGCCTCAGGAAGGTGAAGTGAAAGGCTCTGTTCTAGCAGCTGAAGTCCATGTTTCTCAGGAGCAGGGTGGCAAGCCTGCAAGACTCACCAAAAGGTGATGTGGATTCCGGGAATGTGCACGGATGCAAGTGGAGACTGAGCAAGCCCCTAGAAGAGAGCAGCTGGGGGTTATCACGCATGTAAGTCACAGGTGCAGCAAATCCTTGGCTGAAAGTACATCAGAAACCGGAAAAGCGTCAGAGAAAAAAAATATCTTGTACCCTTTGTCAGCTCTTAGTCACTAAGCACCAACTTGGCAAGGGCTCTGTGGGCCAGTAGTTCCACAAGCTCCATCTATTGCTATTTGCAATGGTTATTGGAACGGTCCTCAAACTGCAGTGGGAAGGTCGCCAAGCTACAGAAGCTTTATCCATGACTTCAGAGCTCAAAAACCTTTGGCTCCCGCTGAGGCTAACGCTAGGTTGCTCCTTAACCCCCGACTGTCCTATCTGCAAATCATCCGGCTCTAGTCACGACCCTGCATCAAGTCTTCACCTTCCTTGTAGCCACAGTCTTTTGGCTCCTAGGCCAAAACCTCATCCCTGTCTTGTGTGTCTAGTTTATCATTACTGGACACTCAAAACTTATTAGTGGCCTGTATCACCTTATGAAAGGCCGCTGAAAATTGGCATAGGTGTGACCCAGTCGCTTGCCACCCTACTCACCACACCAAACGCGGTACGGAGGAGGGGTGGCTACTTCCAGTACCTTCCTTCTTCCCTTTTTGTCCCGAATTGAAGACTCCTCCCTTCTGATCCAGCAGCAGCAGGCTTCTCAGCACCCACAGGAGAGGGAAAACCCCAAACAGGTGGCTGCTCCTGGGGCTGCCGCTGGAGCCTCCGTCCCCCAGCGGGCACGGGCTGCTTCGGGCGCCCCGTCAGCTGCTCCGTTACGCCGTGCCGTAGGCTGGCCGCGGGCCAGCAACGCCATGTTTTAATTGCGAGGGACGGCGGCGACACCGGAGCCAACAAAGGCGCTACAAGAGGCGCCGCCGCAGCCCCCGCCTCTAACGGCACCAGCACCGGGCTGAGCTCCGAAGGGAAAACCGGACCGGGCAGGGGACCGCTCCCGGGCGCTGCGTGAGCCGCATGGGGCCGCGGGCCCTGGCGGCGGGACGGTCCCGACGGCCGGGGAGAGGTGCCGTGAGCCACCACAGACACCCTCCCCCCCGCCCCCCTACTCACCGGCCCCTCCGCAGGGGCGGGGCGGAGGGGGGACGGGCTCTGCTCCCATTGGGCCGCCTCAAGGGGGGGGCGGGGCTTGTTCCCTCGGAAGTCCGGAAAGAGGAAGGGGGCGGGGCTCGGCTAAATCGCCGTATTCACGGGGCGCCTCGCTCCGGCAGGGCTGGGGAGCGCTGATTGGCTGCGGAGGAACCCACTGGCGGTATTGATTTGCTGTTCCTGGAGAGTCCTTCCCACGTCCACTTCTGATTGGCTGTCAGTTCTAGGGGGAGGGTGGGTGGGACCTCGTCGCCTATAAATACGTGGCCCCGACCGCCGCGGTACCGGCGCGGAGCTGCGGGGTGCGGGCGTGGGGCTGCCCATTGCAGCGTGACCGGGCGTCCTGGTGCGGCTCGGCGATGTGAGTGTCCGCCCGGTCGCGGGTGGGCTACGGCGGGGGCGGGGGGGGG
>VZSF01000003.1:112361-130254 GCA_013398295.1 Chionis minor | reverse complement strand
GGCGCGGGAGGGAACGGGCCGGCGCGGAGCCCGCGCCCTGGCCGGCGGCGGGACCGAGTGGCGCATTGCAGCAGCCGCAGGCAGAGCTGCCCACACCGCGCCCCCCTCCCCCCCGCGCCCTGGGCGGTCCCGCTCCCCCGCCTGGACAGGCTGGTGCGGGGGTGTGTGCGGGGCTGCGTGCGTGGGCCGTGCCCCACCGGTGATGCGCGGGGCTCTGGGCCGCCGCGCCCCTTCCCAGCCGCCGTCGGCCTGGCCGGTGGCCACCGCTGCGCCCAACCGCCCGGAGGCTGTCGCTCCCCTTCCCCCCCCCCCACTCTTCACCCCCCGGACCCGATTCCCCCCCCCTGCTTGCCTGTGGGGGGGGGTCCCGTCCCTCTCCCTCCTCCCGTCGTTTGCGGCACCCTGCGGGCCGCTTCCCGGTCACCTCCGCACGCCCAGGCCGCTGTCGCCCCCCGCCCCGGCAGGCCGCAGTGCCACCCCCGCAAGCCCCTCGCCCCGGGGGTTGGTTCTCCCCGCCGCCCTCCTGGGCCCTGCCCTTGCTCCAGGCTCGCTTGCTCCTGGTCTGGGGTGACCCGGGGAGGGCGCAGGCCCTCGGGGCTGCTGCCAGCGCTGCCCCAGCCAAGGGACACTGGGGTTCAGGTGGATTTGGGAGCAGGGAGGGGGGAAGTGTGTGGGGCACTTCTCTCCTGAGCAGCTGCCTGGGTTTTCTTTTTGCCCATATTTGTGCTTCTCTAGGTCTGACCCAGCTCAGCAACCTGCTCCCGGGGGCCCTGAAGGGGGAGCCCCCGGTGGGGGACCCCCCGGGCCACGCCCTAATCTGACCAGTAACCGCCAACTGCAGCAGACGCAGGCCCAAGTGGAGGAGGTGAGTGAGTAGCTCTGCCAGCCGTGCTGGCTTCCCAAAGGCTGCCTGGACTCTCCTCTTACTGCTCTGCAGCAGCAGTGTTCGTGACAGGCGTCTGTTGCTAAAGGGGTGGATGCTCTTGTCATGCCAATGCCAGAAAATGCTCAATGCTCAAAGTATGATGGCAGCCTCTATAATGAGGAAGAGAGATGGATTGAGATGAAGAGAAGAAATTGCTTTATGTTTAAAAGCTGCTTAATTCCAGATATGACTTCTAAGAAGTAAGCCTGTTAAATTTTTGTTACCTCGCATCAGGCGTCTGTTATAGAAATAAAGCTATACGGCATCCAGAACAGCTCTGAATCCCTGCCTGCTGCTTCAAGGGAGCCTTCTGTGTGCAGGCCCCATGTGTGATGTGCGGGGAACCTTGCCTGACTTTCTAGGGTCGGTGTCTGTAGTGTGGCTGCTGTCGTGCAGTAACAACTTTATGCCTCACTGGGGCAGCAACATGTAGCTCTTAAGTTATCTTTGCAGTTGCTGGGGAGTGAGCATATGATTATGCTCATGGTGGGTGTTGTGTGTGTTTAGATCTGCTGGATTTGAGAGCTTTTAAAAAGAGGTGGTAATGTGGGGCTGAGGACCTGGTTTAAGTGTACTTGAACTGATACTTTAGCAGGGTGCCTAGGATTTTTTTTCCCACTTCAAGGTAGACAGTGACTTTAAAGTTGTTTCATATCCTGACCTTTTTTCTTGTTTGGGGCTTTCACTTATTAGTATCTCAGTGGTAGCTGTTGGCCAAGTTACTGCTCTTACTCTTTCAACTCTTTGCCAATGTAACTGCTGCTACTATTCTTCCTTCTGCAGGTGGTTGATATAATACGTGTAAATGTAGACAAGGTGCTGGAACGAGACCAGAGACTGTCAGAGCTAGATGACCGGGCAGATGCACTTCAGGCCGGTGCCTCACAATTTGAAAGTAGCGCAGCAAAACTGAAAAGGAAGTACTGGTGGAAGAACTGCAAGGTGAGTTTCCTTGAGAGTCCTATGATCTCCTTAATCAGAAGGAAATTGGGCTGGTCCTCTCCTGTGGGGCTTTGAGAGAATAGTTGGGACTTAATCAGTATTCCAAATGCTTAGGGTTCTTTCACTATGGAGAGACTTTGAGGCCTTTGCTGTCCTGCCTTTAGGGTCTCACTTAAGTTCCCTGGCTGTCAGGGAAGATGTGAACTTGTCAATCTGTTCTCAGTATTACTCTTTGACAATCTCTCTCTCCAGATGATGATCATGATGGGAGTGATTTGTGCCATTGTGGTGGTGGTGATTGTAAGTAAGTACTGAAAAGTCCAGGATCAAAGGTGAAGTAGCACCAACTCTAAACTTTTTTTGGTTTGAGATCTGGAGGGTCTTGGTTGTATAAGTGTTAACTTCAGTCCTTGGGTAAGGGAGGTGGTGGTGCTGGAACTCCCACACCTACTGTGGAAATGGTATGCTTTACATAGTAATGGAAGGAATTGGGGGTGGCCATCATTGTAGAAATGGGAAATTCTGTCTGCCAGGTCAGGTAAACCTGTAAGCATGAGGGGCATTTACCCTGGAGTGGGTGGGTTGGCAAGTCCCTTCCCTGGTGGGGGATTTAGAAGTCTCTGGGGGACCTTTGGTGTAACTTGCCCTTTTGTTCTTTCCTTTTTTTTCCTATTGCTTTGTCTCCAGTCTACTTTTTTACTTGAATGTAGCTCCTTCAGTCTGCAGCCTACTGTCCCCTGTCACCTTGCCTGTCTCTTCTTGCCCCTGAATCTTTCCTTCCCTTCCACCTAGCTTCTTCATTGATTTCTTTCTTGGTTTTAGTTTGTCTTCTGTATAGGATTCTGAAGTGCTCTGCTGAACATGGTTAGACTCTTCAACAGCTGCTGCAGCTTTAGGGAGGGTTATCTGAGTTTAGAGGAAAGGGAAGTAGAGGAAGAGTGGGTAGCTAACGCTCCTGTTCTTCTGCAGGGAATTTTTGTGGCTTGTTTTTGGGTGTAAGGTTGTCAAATAGTGCCTGTGTGGACTCTAGCAAAATAAGAATGCCTTAATGCAGTGCCTTTGGGGATGAAAGATTTCAGCAAGTAAGAGTCAGTATTCTGCCTAAAAAGAGTGGCAGCATGACTTAAGCTTTTCATTGAGCTTCTGAAATACAGGCTAGTTTGTGTTGGTCGGTGACTGAGCCATCTGACTGAGCCAGATAGTCATCTAGATTTCTCTAGCCGTGGAGGGATGAGCGCTTAAACAATTTATTCTGCCTGTCCTTATTTTCAGATAACTTGCTGTCTGAACATGGCCATTTCAGTTATTAAAAGGAGAGCCTACATGATTACCTCAGTCCAGTGCAACAGACTAAGGAGTTTTGTTACTATCTAGAAGGCAAGTGTGGGAGTAAAATCTCCTGCCAGAAGGAACAAAAGAACAACAGTAAGGAGTCTGGGGGGTGTAAAATATTCCTTTCATCTATGCAGACACAAGCCAGGACTCTGTGGCTTTCTACTGTCTTGTAGCTTTCTGTGAGACTTTGGGGTAGTGGTGGAGTGGGAATGTTTTACTACTTGTGTAACTGGGTTGAATGTCAAAGGAAGCCCACTATGTAGCAGATGGAGGTGAAGGAGACTGGAGGTATTCCAGATGAAACTGAAGGAGGCACACAGCTTTCTGATTACAAAACCTGTTCTGTTTCTGCTACTACAAAATCCTAACTTGCAGCAGGGTTTAGAAAATACTTGGAATTCAAAGGAAAATGCTGCTCTGGGCATGGGTATTGCAAAGTGACATGAGATGTCCCAGTTTGGCAGCTTAGATCTCTAGAGATCTTGCCTATCAAACTGAAGTCCTCCTACTTGTTATAGGTTGTCTTGAATTTAGATCCAAGATGGTCTCTGCTGGAAGTAAACTTGCAGCATGGAATACTCTGGCTTTCTCTAAGCAATCCCTTTGTTCTCCTTCAAAAGTAACAAGTGCTGTGTGTTGTCAAACCTGGGGTTAAATGAGCTGCCCTGTTCCTCAGTTTCTGCAGAGTCTTCTGAGGAAAGTGCATCTTGTCTTCTTACAAGCTGAGCTGTAGCCTGTAATCTAGACTGGAAAGAGGGCACTCCTCTAATTTAGGAAGCTCTACCTTGGTTCTAGAATACACTGGGATCTGTCTAGGCTTAGGAGGATGTGGGGAGGCAGGGGAGAACATCACTGGAGTTCCCAGATAGCACTGAAGTACAAAAGCTGGGAGGAGCAGAAGCTTTTTGTTTCATTGGATATGCCAGGAAGCCCCTTTCCTCACAGGGCATCTGGGAAGGGGCTAGGTTTTGCATGCTCACTTCCATGCCCCAGCATTTCATTTGCACTGAGTTCATCTCCCTGCAATTCCATCCCTCTCCACCTTGGGTGAGGGCAGAGATGAAGATCTGGAGTGAAGCAGCCCTCGTCCCCTGAGCACTTCCCTAATTCCCTGTGGAACTGAGATGTGATGGACGGTCAGAACTGCATCTACTGAAGAGGAGCCAGGGCCTGCTTGTACTACTTACTGCTATCATTTTAGGGGGTGGGCATACAAGCTTCAGGCCCTCAGACCAGCAATTCTCTTGAACTCTTCTAAACAAGCCTTTGGTGCCCCATTCCTCCTGTTCCTCTGGGGGCTGAAGTCCCCTTAGGCTGTCTCTTCCATTTCTTTCTCTTAGATGTTGTATGTTGCCTCTTCTTCCGTTCCCTTTCCCCTCCTTTGTGTCTCTATGCATGGGCAAGAAAAATCACCAAGGCCCTCTGAGTAAAAGCAAGGGACTCTGCTGTCCACAGCATTATAGCCACTCACGCACGTGCAGTTTATTTCCTTCCTCTATAAACACAACTGTAATCTGGCATGTTATAGTAATCAGCTCATGTACTTTAAATGGTCTCTAAGAAACACAATTCACCACCTTATTGAGTCTGTCTGGTCTGTTAGTGGGTTGGGAGGGGCTGAGATACTAAACTCTTTTTGGAACTTTTTTTTTGTTACTTCCATACCCTACACACACCTGAAGTTCTGGTCCTCAAAGCGCTGTGTAGTCTTCCATTGCAATGATGGTAGTTCCAGTTGTACTGGAACCATGTGCTGGACTGACTCTGGTAAGCCTGTAACAAGATGTATGGACCAGCAGCTCCAGGGAAGAGGCTGCCCAATCCAACTGTACTTCTGTCCACCAAATGCCCTGCCACTGTGTAATGCATGGGGAGGTAGTCCCCTGAATAGGAGGGTGTGTTGCTGGTAGCTCTAGTTCCTTGGGCTGTGCTGCTTATGTGTTTCAACAACCTATCTTCACATCCTTAAACCCAGAAAACAATTCTCCATTGGTGTTAGGACATATGTTCATGATCCAAGAGTAGGATGCTGTTCACAGCATATCTTGGAGCATGGCTGGAATAAAGGTAAGTGCCTCCTTATTTTGCTTCACTGTACACTTTTAACTCATTAAAAAGAAATGACAGAGCTTTGTCCAGTGCGGACTTATTTTAAAACTAAGTACTTGTGCCCTTGTATCTGCTCGTGCTGTGACAAACTTCAGGTTGTAGAACAGTGCTCCCTGTGGCTGGCGGTTCACTTATGACCAATCTTTGTCCAGTCTTAAACATCACCAAAATCATAGCAGAACAATGTATGGTAAGTGTGAATTTGGAGCAGTGTTAATTCTTTCAAAGATAGAAACGTAAGCAGTACGTTAATTCTTTCAAAGATAAAAGCCTGCCTGGGAAAGGAGAGAGTCTGGACTGGCTGGTGGATTAAAGTAGCATGTACACTCTAAACTTCAGCACAGATCAGGCCTGCGCAACCTGAATGAACTAGTCATGCTACAATTCCTGCCAAGTGTGTGTTGTAGTTCTTTAAATGTATAATTAGAAACTCAGGCTCTGCTTTTAAATGTGCAACTCCCATATCAACTGCTTCATCTTGGCACCTTCAGATTCAGTGGGACCTCAGCTTTGCTGCTTTTAAATGGATGTGTTTTCAACCTTCATATTTCTAGATGCTGTAAGCCTTTTTCTGGTCTTTCCTGAGGTTTCTATGTACTGATTGAAGAAGGGTGTATGCTGTCATCAGCCCACAGGGTGGTGGTTTCTTGTCTCAGCTGGAGAGTAACCAAATGACAGCAGGGAAGATGCAAAACACTTCTTAGAGTAGGAATGCAGCACTGACACTTGTGTAACAGACCTAGCTTCCCTGTGAAGTGACAGAGGTCCCCACTCTGAAGTATCCACTGTGGCTGGAAGCCTTAACTTGGAGGAAGAGGCAATAATGGGGAAGTACAGATGTTTTGTCTTTGTTCTGACCTCTAAGCAAATCATTACTTTGAGATGTGTAACAGATAAGGATATAGGTTTTACAAAATAGGCAGCTCAGCTGTGTCTGTTGGATACATGAATTCAGCACAGTGTCTCTTCAGGTTCCCTACAATGCTTCCTCTGGGAAGATGTAAGTGGGTGCCTTCGCAAAACTTCCCGTTTACAGGTCAAAATAAAGTTGCACTTCAGCTGTCATACTTCTGGTAATCTTTAACCTTTTTTTTCCCGGTGATAGTTACTCAGAGCGCCCTTATTTGCTCCACACTTTCCCAATACAAACAGCCCTATAACATCCTTTCAGTGTATAGACCTGCTAAATGACTCTTGCAGAGGCCAAAATTATTCTCCTTGTATTTTTTCCTGACAGGATGCTTTTCCAAAAGCACTTGTACAATTTTTTTATAAATTTGCCATAATCTCCAGATACCAAGCTTTTTTTTAGTTCATTGTCTTTAAGGATGTACTTAGAAGCTGAAGGCGCTTTCCTCTTTTGTGCTCACAAGGCCCTTCTAAGTATTGCACATTTGTAAGTGTAAAGAAGCAGGACTGAGCACGGCCATCTCTCTGGTGTGTTCCTCCTCTCTGTGGTTCCCTGTGTCCTTTCACCAACAGCACTGCTGCTCTTTCAATTTCTTGATGTAGCACATCTCCACCCCTTAGATGTTTATTGAACCTGTCCCAATAAACTGGTAACCCTTTCCTCAACCTCCTCGTAGGTTTGACCTCAATCTCTGCAGACAAACCTTGCATTTATCTGTCCAGCTTCTCCAAGCACTCCAGCAAGCAGAGTTTAGTTCTTACAAATGTATTGTTTATTTTCTGAAGTGGTGGTTTTGTCACTTTCTAGCTTTTCTTAGACACTCATGTTGCACTTCCATGAATTTCCTGTATTACCTTAATTCTTCTGAAAAAAAATAAATTTTGATATCTCTGAAATTGTGACTGCCACACTGCTAGGAAACAAGTTTTCAGCAGATAGCAGGGCATGCCTACCTGTGATTCTCTGTCCTTGTGTTCCCTGCCTTCCTAACCATCCTCTGCTTAGTCTTCCTTCTTCCTGGAGGGGCTGGCCCATTCTTCCATTTCTTCCAGTACTTTTTTTCCATTCCCCAGTCCCACTACACTCCCAGGATTTTTTAGAGGTTTTAAGAGCCTCCAAATTCATCTAATCTCACAATTGGAGCCCTCAAACTTCAGCGTCCCTGCTTTTCCCAGACCATCTGTATCCCTTTTCTCTGCTAGCACATGACTTACAAATGCTCTTGGACCTCAATCAACTTGCAAATGTCTGACACCACTGTGGTCCCACAGGCACCAGTGCCCTTTATACCCTGTCTCTGAGGGTTGTTCCACATCCCCAAAGGGCTCACCTCTCTTTTCTTGTATTTCAGCACCAACAAACACTTCCACAGTTCCTCTGCTATTGTTTTTAAGCTCTTTAACACTCATCCTTCTCCCTCTGTAATTTTCCCATCATATAAACCTTTTTTCCTCATCCTCGTTCTTCTTAAGCACATGGAACTACCCTCTTCTGTACTGCTTATTCCTGCAAACCAAACCACTCTAATACTCCAATTTACCCAGAAAAGTATTTTTCTTCTCCTGCACTTTCCCCTTCAAGCACTTTTAGTTCTACTTACTTGCTTCCTACCTCCTGCATGACAGATGCTCCCAGTCCAAAAAGACAAAACTTGATTTTCTTTGGTGTTGTATGACCTACTGTTGTTTCTTGCGTGTTTTCCGTGTTCTTCAAATAAATGTGCTACGCTTCTAACATACCTATGACTACTGAGCATTTACATCCCCTCAACTTTCTCCTCTTGTACAAAATCAGCCCAGCTTAGGCCTTTAATTTGCCTTTTGCTGACTGATGAATCTCTCTAAATGCACACTTTCTCCCCTTTTCTGTAGTACTTCACATTCTCAGCAAAACACTCCATTTTCTGCATTCTTAGTCCAGGACTGCTGGACTCGCCTCTTGTTTTCAGCCAGACTAAGCTCACTATACATGTGTTGAGCTGATAATTTGTGGTCTTGTCAGACTACAAGAAGTATGGGGATGTTCCTGGGGGGATCACCTGATTTATCTCAAGATGGCAATTTTTGCACTGATCTTTAGGACAGGAAGGGATAATCTATTTACCAACTTGTGTAACAACTTCATGTTTGTACAGGCTTTTAACTCTGGATTTACAGCTATCCAGAATGGGGCCCTTACTCTTTGAGTTCATCAGTCAAAGCCCATTTTTTTGCATTTTAACACTTCTACAGAAGAGAGAAATAATATGGTGCAAGCCTCCCCTAGGGAATATATCATCATCTTCTACAGCTATATTTCTTTATGACGTTGAAGAGAATTTAATGTTTCAAGTAGTTATGCCTCTGATTAATCTTCCTTTAATTACCTACTTAACTATGCGTGATGCAGTAGCTCACATCTATTTTATGGTTATCACAAGGTACCATGTGATGTGAAGAATCGTGTCTTACTCTCTGGATATTCTGGAAAAATGATGCTCAACGTATGAATCATCATATATTTATGATATACAGAGGCTGTTTTAGATGTTGCACCTGCTCTTTCTCCTTTCTTGATTTGGAGGTGGTTTTGTGAAGCTAACAGCTTTGTGTCCAGTGTCAAGTGTTTGCTCATTCATGTGCTAAAAATTACCTAAGGTGGCAGTCTGTAGTACTGAATTCATGACCAAGCACTGGGCCATGGATGCAGCATCTGAACTCTTCTATTTACCTTTCTTGTTTTAATTGTGGACAAAGTTACCTTTTTGTTTTAGCCATGAAACCTAGCTTTTAATTCTGCCTTTTGGGCAGTGTTCTTACAGAACACGAAAGCCCCTTCATTAAGGCAACTTTGAAATTTCATTCTTTCATTACTTGCCCTCTTACTTCATTTAAAGTCACCCATAAACACAGCAAGTGGGGTTTTTTTTTTAATGTTTGTAGAAGTCCTGACTTTTTCCAGTGGGGGCCTCCCAGGGGGAATACATGTTCCCACACATCTAAGTGCCCATTGTGGCAGGTTTCTCCTTCCTGCCAGGCTGCCCCCCTTACTGAAGAACACCCCCTGAATCACTTCTATTACCAGCAGGGATATCATCTTCTCTTTCAGACAAAGGTCATCAGCTGACCACTGGGACAAAGTTTGAAAAACTACGAATATTTGTGTAATAAAGAATATAGTGTTCAAGTCCATGAGGAGGAAGAAAATCACTCTGCTGGGAAGTGAAAAGTGTGTTTAGGTAATGAAGGGAAGAACAGTACAAGCAGTGTGTTTTTAACATCTTAAAGGGAAGAATTAGGCAATAGTTTATATACTGCAGTAAAATCCTTCATCCTCCCAAGGGCAGTGCATCTGCCTTAATTTTTAAAATATTTGAAGTTTTTCTTTTATTATTAAATAGTCTTTAAATTCAAAAGAGGCTCTTTGCATGGTGATTTGGTACCTGGTACCATAGGTCTTTGCCTAAACTATATGCTTAAATTCTGGTATCTGTGTTTGTTTCTGGTCAAGTGGATAATCCTGTTTGTTAAGGACATCACCCTTGCTCTCTTGATACCACATAAAATGCTGTGTAAACAGCATTGCAGGAGAAGTCTGAGTATCTGTAAAAAAACCAGACTGGCAAGCTTAACTGCAAGAAATAAGATGCGTGCTCTTATATGACGATCTCCAAATTAGTTCCCGAGAGGGGACTGGCCTTGATTGCCTATGGAATCCATTCTAATAAGCTAAAGCTTTCTCTGAAAGGATCTTTAACATTAAAGCCTGCAGCTCTTCTGTGCTTCACAATCCCCAGCAGAGAGCTTCCCTGAGTGACCCAGAGAAGGGATGAGTGGAGCAGGGCAGGCACTGGGTGACCTGCGCTATTCTGATCCTCTTTTACAGGATCTCATGGCAGCAGAGATACTGTTTGGGGTGCTTCTGAGGGTGTGCGTAAGCACTTTGTTTCCATAGCTGCTATGTAGAGATCAATTTATTCTGAATGCTCTGGCAAACGATCAAATAAATGGACATATGTGTGTGGTGTATCCCAAGGAAGGAGATTGCTATACAGCTAACATCTACCAGTGCCACATAGGCAGCTTAGAAAGGGAGACCTTATTCTGCCAGAGGTGTTTTGTCCTGACCTGATAGTGGCACCAACCATCAACCACCTCCCCAGATTATTGTCCATAATACACACTGAGACACAGTGGCTGTCATCTCTCAGGGCTAGACAAGTAGCCTCTCCGGGAGGGGAGGGTGGGTGGCTCGGTCTTCAGGTCAAAGCTGGGCAACCACTTTCCAACCTTAGAGAAAGCTTAACCAATCCAGCCTGTGGAGAGACTTGTACCCCAGATGAGATGCCATTCCTGTCCCTTGTCATGCCACACAGGAGGCTGGTCACACCTGCCAAGCTTCTTTAATTAATGACAGATCAGACTATGGCAGCATCCTTTTTGTAGGGAAAAGAAAGCATACATGAACACGTAGGTCTGTACACGCAAGGAGTGTAAAAAAACCAACTTGACATCTCCCCCACATATCCGTTAGATCAACTCTCATCCCTGATGATCCCCAGAGCAATAGTATTTTATGAGACCAAAGAATTCACCTACAGTAGTGAAAGCAATGAACCCGGACCAACCACAGTGCAGTCTTCTGCTATGGTCCAGGTAAAGCACCCCAGAAGTAAGAAAATGCAGGTCCCACAGAGAAAGTGTGCAACCTCTGCTCCAGTTGCCACCCACCTGAGTTGAGGAATAAACCATGCCTCACTGATGTCCCACTTCACCATCCCTGCTCAGCCCATGTGGTTCCAGGCTGTTGTAGGATGGCAGCATGGTCACTACAGCCTCAACAGTGAAGCGGTGTGGAGCACTGAGACCTCGTGCCTCGTCTTGCAAAGCAGCGTTATTGTGACTGTTTGGAGGGGAGCCTGGTGGGGAGAGCTGCTGCCGGGAGCGGAACCAGCGTAAGGCCAAGATAAAGGTGATAGCGATGAAATCCAGAATCAGCTCTGCAAGCTCCATCACAGACAGGACAGAGGATCCAAACCAGAGACTCCACTGGTTCCCAAGCTGGGACAGCAGAGTCACTACCTTCAAGAGATGGAGAAAGGGAAGTGAGGACAGCCCTCGTTCCAGCATTTTGCCTCCCTGCCTGCTCCCACTTGCAGTGCCCCAGTAGTGCTGGGGGGTTCCTCCCACCCTGCCACAGGAAAAGTGACTGGATAGCCAGCAATGCTGCTGGAATGAACACCTGCCAATACAGAGGGGCATCGTGGGGGAATGGGTGGCTAGAGAAGATGTGGCACTAAAGTGTCTACCGTGAAGGCTGGCGATTCCCCATTGGTCTTGTAGTTCCACTCCTCAAAAAATATGTTCACTTTGGCAACTCCGTTCCTGTAAATGAAAGATGGGGCTCAGTAACCCCAAAACTGCAATCCCTGCATTTTGTCACCAAGCTTGTCTTCTCTGTCCCCTTCTGCCCCTCATCCTCCTCCTATGTATACCGCCCAGAGGCTTTTCCCTATCTCCACAGTTCCCTTATTCTGCACTAAATACAATCTTTGGTACTTAGAGTGCACTTCTGAGACTGTGCTGGGAAACCCAACGTTTGTGGCATTCTACGTTGGCTAAGTACAAGCTCCTGCATGGCTCTCCTTCCCACTCTTCCACTAGTCCTTACCATGACTCCAGGCCACACGGCAGCAGCCCGGAGCTTACTATGTTCATACAAGTGTTCAGGGTCTTTACTTGGATTCCCAGTCTTGTTGAAGTCTCAGTTTATCTCTACCCTGACTCAAATCCACTGGCCTTGTCCATGGGTCCCATGCCTCATCTCTTCCTGTAAGTGATTTAATCTGAACTATGATGCCCCCAACATACACACTCCACTGGGATGGTTTCTGGTTCACGTGCAACCTCTGTTAAGGGGCTCTTACCTCTTAGATGTGATATTGTATTTGTTCTGTTGTGAAAGCATGTAAAAAACCCAGTCCTGAAATGAAAGTGCAATAAATTGCGTTGCATGACCACAGTCACCTCCTGTAGATTTAGTACCAGTTGAGGGAGGACTAAATGGGAGTTTGGAGCAGTGCTGGGGAGATCCTCTCCTTACCTCTGAGACAGCAGATGGCCAGCGGGAGTATCCAGCTGACAGCTGATACTCTGTCATTCTGGAAGACAAGAGGCCGTGTTAGCTGTTGAAGCTGTAGGAGCCACAAGGCCAGGTTTCTCAATCCCCAGGGACACCTGGAAACTCCCTCCCATGCTGAAGTTCTGCCCGCTTCCTAGTGAGCTTCTGCACAGTCCTCAGGAGCTCACCTCCAAGCCAACACTGATGGTCCCCAGACATTCTGGCTGCCTGATGGGAGAAGTATAATTTCGGGTTGCAGCTCAGCTACTGACTCAAGATTTTGCCCTGGTCAATGAATGCTTTCCAACATCTCTAGGAATAAAGGGTTCCCAGTCTACCTGACCGACAATCAAACTTACTTGCAAGGTTTCCGACATTTGTGGAAACAGCCCAGGACGTCAGCTTTGAATTCAGCCAGGAGTTTGTAATAGCAGTAACCTGAGCAGCAGAGAAAGTAAATCCAGTTAAGCTCACAGTATTTGTATACAAAAGATGATGTGCAACAGCGAGGGGAATCCAGAAAAGGTTTCCTTCTACAAGCTCAGAGGGACTAACCATCCAAAACAACAGTGTCTTTTGGATGTCCCACACCAGGAAGCTCACTGAAGACAATGAGGAGATGTACTGGGACATGAGGTGAACCAAAAAGGTTCAGGTGGGCATGAACTCTACTAGTCCTCCTGTCCACTTACCCCAGGCTATGTGCTTTGTGTAATCACAGTACTGTGCTCCAGCGGGTAAGGGATAGAAGTAATACGCACAGCCACAGCGCTCTACCATGTTGAGCTGAAAGCAGGAGCGAATGCAGACCTGGAGGCATATGAGGTGGAAAAGATTGAACAAGGGAACAAAACCCACTGCATCCTGTATCACGTCATACCATTAACAGTGCCCAGGGACAAGTGCGGCTGTGAGGGGACTGATGCATTTCAGAAAAGTAAGGAAACAAGCTGACACAGGACCAGTGATGATGAGTTACCTGTTCGGTGTAGCGGGATGAGTACAGATTTTGCACTGGCACGTCACTGCCATCCTCTGTGCAATCACTGTAACTGCCCCCAAGACGCACAGTCATCTCCTAGAATATCAAACAGTCATTACACGGAACGACTGGCACTTTGCTGTCTTCCTTCTATACTTCCATGCCGCTTGCTGCTTGTCTATCAGTTACCTACTCTTCATGCTTTCCTCTAGATGCCAGCTCCCTCTGCTTCCCTCCATTTTGTTGTTCACTGATAAATTGCAATCAAATGCTTCTTGTCTGATCCAGTGGTCCAGTCCAGTCCTCTTCTTCCCCTCCCATCACTCCATGTGATTAATCTTTTCTCTTAAATACACCCTGAGTCCATGACAACCCATCTGTATCTATCTACTAAGTTAATCCTCCCCCACTGAAGTTCATATCCCTGCTGCTTATCCCTGCTGCTTCCTCACCTTTCTCATGCTGATGGAGGTCTCAATACCTGGACGCACATTGAAACCCCCATCATCCATGAAGGCTGGTTCGTTCTGATCATGGACCATGACCCTGGCTCCTGTCACCGTGGACAACAGAGGGATGAAATCATTCTGTTCGGTGCGCACCACCAGAGAGAGACCTGAGGGGATGTCAGAGAGCAAGGGATGTCATGGCGGGCCGTTGTGTGTGAGAACAGAGCAAGCAGGATAGTTAAAGGTGAGCTGTAAGAGATAAAGGAAGAGAAATACCAACAAGGGCTGCACCAAAGCTGGACAGCAATGGAGGGTGGCTAGAGAGAGGCCAGAAACAAAGCTGGAGCCTCCAGGAGAAAACTGGATTTCATCACTGTGGCTTAGAAAAAGCAGAACTAGGAATTGAGAGAGACTTCATGGAGAGACTTGGAGCCGGATGGAAGAAAGCCAGAAGATTGGGCCTAGAGAACTTTCGGGAGGTCTGGGAACACAAGCAGGTCAGTTGCTGAAACAGGAAAATGGGGAAGGAGGAGGCCAAGACCAGGCTCTCAGGAGCACAGCACTTGAGCTCAACAGGGGACTTCAGGAAGGGCCAGCACAAGTCCAGAGGGAGCAACAACCATAAGGATCAGGCACTGATAGGAGAGAGAGAGTTCAGTGGGGCAGCAGTGAGGGACAGCCGTGTCCACGAGACAGCCATGGGTGAAAACAGCTCGGGCAAAACAGAGCAGGGCTGCAATCTGCCACCACCAGCGAAGTCACAGCAGGATGCCTGTAATTCCTCCTGGGAAAACAGAGCACAGTTGTTTTCCTTACTCACCGAAGAGTGCCTCTCACCCACCGTTATTGATCCCAGGCAGTGAGGAGGTCCACAGGCTGCTGCTGTTGTCGTTAAAGGTATAGCAGTTCCCATACAAGGGATGGTGGAAGTGGGTATAATTCCTGAGACAGGAACAGAAACATTCGCATAGGGTGAGAAGGGCTGTGAGACCAAGGGAAGGGCTTCCTGAAAGGAACAATTCTGTTTTCCACCTGCAGGGAGAGGGGCTTACGGCAGATGGACGGTATTTGTTATGTAAACTCGCTTGAACCAGGAAAAGCAATTAAAATGTGCTGTAAAAAATGTCCTGGAGCTGGACAGGTTTTTACACCAGGTTTTTCATACTGCTAACTCTTGACAGCCCAAATGAGTTTTTGCTGTACTAGCAATTACTGTATTATCTTCCTAATATTGACAAAACTCTTAGCTCTTCCTGCCCCTTTTTCTCCCTTGCTGATGGGTTTCATTTCACTATCTCTTCCAGCTTTTTGACCATAATGGCAGGAGAAAAGTGGGATGTTGTTTTTAGTGTCCTTTTCTAACAACTTTCTCTTTTCCTCCTCCTATATGTGGGCTGATACGTACCGCTTCATCACTGTAGAGAGCAGAATAAAGGGAATTCTACACTGTACATCTATACCTGCACAGGAGTTTGTACCAGTATATTTCATTCATGTGAAACCCAGGAAAAGGAGAAACCATCCTCCGAGGTCCATAGTTTCAGGTCACAGGAACCATGACTCTGGTGAGCACAACCCACGGGAAAGACTCATGAGCTATCACCTGAGCCACTGGGAACTGAACAAGGAACAATCTCACCTTGGGAAAGAGGTTTTCTAATGCAGGTTTCTGTAATTCCCCTCAGACCCAGGCACAAAATAGGGGTGGTGTTAGGAAGACACTGTGGGACCTTTCCACCACTTACGCCTTGTCACATGTTGCTTCATTGAAGCGGCAAGCGTAGATGAAATTCTCAAAGTCGGACTCATCCAGGGCTTTCGCATCAGGCATCTGCGCCAGGATATTGATATAGTGAAAGCTGTACCATTCCCGCACAGCATCCACCCCTGAGGAGTACGCCTGATGGAAACAGTCCTTGTTGTTTTCACTGCACTGTTAAGAAGAAAAGGAGAAAACCAGTCACGTCAGGGAAGCCTTGTCTGAGAGGCGAGGCTGTGGCTGTGGATTAGCTGTGCTCCCTCAGGACAGGCAGGAGAAGAACCCAAGGGAGTGCATGAGCTCTGCAGCGCTCCTGCACTTGACCAAAAGGTGACAAGCAGGATGCAGAAAAGCAAACCCAGGGCAGTTCCTCAGTGGAAGGGAAACACCAGGTGAAGCAGAAAGGCTGAATAAAACCCAGGGGGCAGGAGGTCGCAGTGAGGTGTGCCGGGTGAATTGCTAAACATAAATTCTAGTGGTATAAAGGCAGAAGCTTTAAATTCTTGTGTGGGGAGCCCTTCCTTCAGGTTGTGTCCAGAAAGACTTTCATGATCCTGTGGGAACTGTAGTTAACTGGCAAGTGATTAGCTTCAGTCCTTCACTGCCTTTTTAAATGCAAACACAGATACCCTAGGGGGAAAAAGCTGCTACCTAGGAGCAAACGCGACCATGACCACATTTCACATGACCCGCAGCCATCCGATACTTTCCCCTTTGCTATTATTGGGCAACACTGCCATTGATGTTAATAAACGAACGGCTCACCAAAAGGCAACTGCAAGGCTGATCCAGCCTTCAGAAAGCCCGATGTTTCCCTGCCCTACCTAGGAAAAGATGGGCACTGACATGGGCGAGTCTTCTGGGGCCCGCATGAACAGGGACAGGACTTGGGGAGCAGGATTGCGTTGGGCAAAGGATTCAACTCTACCTTTATCTGTCACTAGCAAAAGCAGATTAATCAGATTTCTATGTAGGTAAAAGCATGGCCAAGGGTCTAACAAGACAGAAGTAGCTAGGCAGAGGCTGGAGTGGGTAGGACAAAGGATATCTAGGGATCTCACCAGAACAAAGCCAATTTTCCAGTCGTTCTTGTCCACGGAGGGACTGTTCTCTGGCAAGTTGACCAAGTTATCCCGCTTCTGCCTTCGCAGCGGATGGCGTTGGACATGATGGAGCAGGCTCCTCGAGCTACGCTTTCGCGTGGACAGCGTGGACCAGTCACTTCGTGCCAGAGACATGTTGTAGTCATAAAGGTCCAGCAGTGTCTGATGGGTGATTTGGTCCAGCTCATCCAGCTTCTTGCGGATGGCGCTGTATCTATACAAGGAGGAGAGAGGAGCCTGCAGCTTTAGGGCTGGATGCACATCAACAGCTCAGAGTAAGACACTGCTGGGGTGATCCAGGACATTCCTGCCACCAGCTGCAAATCCAACCCTTTGCTGGAGGCTACCAGCCTTGTCAGAGAGAAGTAAATGCATCTGCTTTTGCCCTGTGGCAGTTTACAGCGCAGCCTGGTAACGCACACCACCAAGAAGAGCTGCCTAAACTAACATGCCTTACCGTGAATGCCCCGCAGCAGCAAAGGCCTGTGAAAAGTGTCCTTTCCACCGGCACTGCTACAGAAGGGGACAGTCAAGGAGCACGAGGAGAACAAGAGTACACGCTTCTATCCTACGCCCACAAAAGTCAGGGCAGTCGACAGCTCTGGGAGTCTTTTTCTTACCTGTATGGATTGAGGGTGCACAGCGTCACGGCTGGGAAAGTCAGCCGGTCGGAGTTAAGGTTGAGGTTGAGGTTGACAGGGTAGCTGAAGTACTCCCTGTAGAGGATCCCAAACTGCCAGTACATTAAGCCGAAGGTGAGAAAGAAGAGAACGGACCAGAAGGCTGTCTTCATCTTATTCTTTTTGGAGCACACCAGGCGGATAGCCCCGTGGATGGTCGTGTTGCTGCAGAAGAACTGGAATAGCTCCTGGTAGGAACCGTAGAATTCGATGAGACCTTCACACTCCTCTTCTTTCTGCTGCTGCTCCTCTTCTTGCTTACATTGCCTCGTCTTCTCCCCTTCTGTCATCTTCCCGGTCTTCACAGACCCACCCTGCAGCACAAACTCGGGATGAGGCGGGGGGGTATCCCCGCAAGCCCGCAGCTCCGGGAAGCCGCGCCCGCTGCAAAACCTGCCTCTGCCCCGCTGTCCCACCCCAAAACCTCGGCGCCTTCACCCCCTCCTCCCTCACCCCCAGTCCTAGGGGCCCCCACCAAGGTCCCACGCGCCGCCCCGGCCCAGACCGCAGGCGACAGCGGGGGCAGATCCGCCCCCACCGCGCAGCCCCCCCGCGTCCCGCCCGCCCCTGCGCCCCCCCGGGGCCGCGGGACTGACGCGA
>VZSF01000003.1:94074-112020 GCA_013398295.1 Chionis minor | reverse complement strand
ACCACCGTCCCCCCTCCCGCGGGCGGCAGGATCGCGCCCTGCCCGCGGACCCCGTGGTGGGGGGCTCGTGTCAGGCTTTAATCGCCAAATTCTGCTTTTCAAGGGCAAAGCGGAGGTAGATGGCGAGTTTTTGGGGTGAGATTTGCAAGAGGGCTGGGGCTGGGGCAGGGAAGGCTGGTGGTGGCTCAGTGATACGCATGA
Organism: Chionis minor; assembly: GCA_013398295.1. NCBI lineage: Eukaryota > Metazoa > Chordata > Aves > Charadriiformes > Chionidae > Chionis > Chionis minor. The sequence goes on along the minus strand of VZSF01000003.1, from coordinate 111,819 downwards.
GGTAGCATCACCTTGGCTGGGTCATTAATTAAAGAAATCTTTGGTGTGCAGAACTGCCTGGCTCAGCCGTTGAGTGGGAACATGTTTCGCTGATGTGTGTGCCTGGGAAATCGGGGCCTCTAGTCATTACCCAAAGCCATGCAGCGTGTCCTCGGACCACAGAAATGAACCGTACCCAAATGTGACCAGGAGTCCCTAACACCCCCTGCCACTGTAAGAGTGGAACTTCTTTCCCAATCCTTTTCCCAAGCGGTTTGCTCCCAAACTAGCTCCTTCTGAGGTTTTCTCTTCCTTCTTTCCTTCGTGAACACCTTCTTCAGATCAGTCCTTGTTCAGAGTCATCTGCCGCTCAGTTTTGATCCTTATTGGAGTTAGCAGTGGTTTGGTTAGTGACTCAAAATACACAGCCACTTGTACCTCTTCATGTTGCAAAATACCATGCTTGAAAATGGCAAGGGGTGCACCGTCGAGGCCGGCAGTTAAGTGACGAGGTGCCAGAACAGCCTCGTGACATCTGCTTGTTACAAACCTACAGCCACGACTTAGGGCTTTCCCCTTGCTGTGTCCCCTGTCAAAAAGCAAAGTGAAGCAATGGCACCGTTTCTCCCGCAGTTCTAAACTTAATTGTATCGCAAGCAGTTTATTTTGAACTTTCATCAAAGGTGAGNGGGGCGGGGGGTGGGTGGGGAGGGAATGGACTAATATTGCATCAAACTCCTGTTACAAGGCAGCTTCCTCAGAGCACTAGAAATGCCCTTCTGAGCTGGCCTGAGGGTCCGTGCAGCTCCACATCCTACCTGCGGCAGCGCCGAAGGAGATGCCACTGAGCAGAGGGATGTAAGCTCTTTTTACTTGTGCTGTTTGTGTGTTTTATGCGCTCGGGTAGACCCGGAATATCCCTGAGGATGCACAAGCGCCTTCTGAGCCAGCCTTGTAGCCTGTGCCTTAAGCGCTGCGAACGTACGCAGAGGTGCTAACAATTACAGAGCGTCGGTGCTCACCATTATGGGTGTAACCGATGGAGCTAAAATTCACTCGCTTCAGAGAGAGCGCATTTATAACTTGTTTGACTTGCGTTATTGTAATTGCCTTAAATTACTCAGTTACACTAACGGACTGTCCTCCAAAAGCGCCTCTCTCTTACTGGAATTGTGCCTCAGTCTTATGGGAACGACAATAATGATTTTGCTCCTGAAAATGCCTGGTTTATACTCATTTAAGTTAACGGTGCCCACAAAGCAACTAGAGCCAAATTCGATAGAACTGATAGTTAGGCGTTCTCTGATTTCCAAAGTATTTAGAAGCATTTTAGATTGTCTTCAACTGATCTTTGCAAAACAGTCCTTTTTGCAGGATATGAGACAAAGGTAACGTATTTTTTGATTGCTTTTGACTTGAGGAATAATTAAAAACTCAAATATCTGGACTGACTTGCTGTATCCGAATGACAGTCTAAAGCATTTTTCTCAGCATTTTGTCATGGCTGTCAATTTCCATCGCCGTGTTGTTAGGAAGAACTTTTGGCCTTTGCCAGTCTGGACAAGAATAGCAGATAATGAGGGTGTGAGTGCATGTATTGTGTGCTTTATTTTTACATGTGTATACATGATGTCCATCATATATCTATGTATGTCTATATGCACATGCACGTCTAGATACACATTTGTTTTATTTTTCAGAAGACTTTTTTTCATATGTTGTGGGGTGGTTTTTTTTTTCTAAAGAATTAAAAAAAAACTTGCTGGCTCTTTCACCATTTCCAGCTGCTGTGTCAGCCATGGTCTAAGCAATTCCCCTTTCCCTCTTTCTCACTCCGGTGAGCTGCGCAGGCTGCCTTTTGTTACCTGCTGTTGTGGCACCCCACAGAGCACACATCAGCCCTGAGGTGACTTCCAGTCATTTCAGTCATGTGAATATCGCTTTTTGGCTGTGGCTTTGTGAAAGTCCTTACCTTCCTGTGGTCCCATAGATGTGCCGCAGATTGACTGCCAACTCACAAAGGAATCAAAAATTGATTTTTAACATTCCTACAACCACAATTACCCCTTGATTCCCCAAATACTTTAGAAACAATGTACATGACAAATCTGTTGCCTTCTCAGCTGCCAGTCTCAATTTCTGTTTGCAGAACATTAGAATTTGCTAACCCTTTGGGTTTTTTTATTATTATTTACATCTTCCCAGCTTTTGTTCTATTTCTTTTCTATTGTGTAGATGAACTAGGTCACTTGAGTGACCATGTTCTGTCCAAGGTTGTCAATCATAAATGGTACCATTTTCCTCAGCCACATTTCAGTGTGACAGCAGATAGTGACATGGAATTAGTAATGTAGTTCGCAACAGTGACTCCTGTTGAAATTTTAGGTGATTAGATACGCTGCTGTCTTGAATTTACCTCACTTGCAGGAGTCTTCTGAGCATTTTGCACTTTCACAAATTTCTGGATATTTATTTGATGTATTGATCTATCAAGCTGAGTCACACATGATGGAACTGGTTTTGACGCCGATGGTTATTTCCCCCACTCCCATTCAGGCTCAGCAATTACAGGAGAAACAGTCTTCTGAAATCCCGAGTCTTGCATTAGGATGAAAAATCTTCCATCGGGCATTAAAAATCCTTTTCAGAATTTTTGATTCATAGTGTTTACTTCACCTCTAACAACATTCTGAATCCAAGGAGCTTTATACTGAAAAGATCCTTTTCCCTCAGATGCCTGTCACTAGGTCCTTCTCTTTTGAAATGGGAAGTGCCCTGTTGTTCTGGGTAGTGCTTCTGCATATTATATCTTCGCAAGCTGAATGCATGATTGCTTTTTATTGCTACTGAGCAACCTTTGAGTAAACATGAATCACTTTTTATGGCATCAAATTTGAAATGTTTCCTTACCAGCTATGTCTATTATCTGCCCTGGCAGGAATGTGATAATGATCTGTAACGTACACAACATTTTAAAATAGAACGAACTTTTTTCAACCCACTGGTACTGTGGTGGGAAAAAAAAGAAAGGTCTCTCCTCTCCTGGTCTGGAATCCAAGTGTAACAAATTACATGTGGTTTTGAACTACTTGAAAGACCTTCAGTCAGTTTAGTTCTTTTTTATATCCATACATGCAATTGTGTTTTCCTTCTGCTGCAATGTAGAAGCCAGTGATTATTTCTAGATTTGCTGATCATAGTTTTCTGCATTAAAACTAGCAACCCAAACTGTCAAGGAATAGCAGCATGGATAGTGCTTTAAGGTGAACGGAAGTGTTTGGCCAAACAAACACCAGCCTAGTAGCTGATAAAGATGGGTAGACAGACAGGAGGCTACACTTTCTGCTGCTGTTGCTTCTCAGTGGGGAATTGTTTACCTGGGATTCACAGATTCCCTTGAGGCAGAAGTGGTGATCTGTAAAGAGGATTGTTATTAAAACACATTGGGGATTTGCAAACCAATCTAGAGAGCTGTTGAATGCCTTCTCCCTTGCTACTGATGTAACCTGCCATGAAGCAGTGGTGTCTGTCCCAAATACCAAGTGATACTACAAGCAGCAGGAGCATCTCCATGTACACGCTCCCACACCTTTGTGCCCCAAGGAGGCTGCTTTTCAGTGGATTTGTTCACTTGTACGTTGAAGGAGCAGAGTTGCTGCAGGGAGCCATTCTGGTGATGCAAAAGGGAGCTCCTGGGGGAAAATCGAAGCAGTACGTATTATCCCCATCTTTCAGCATGAAAGATGGGAAAGGATAGGGAGGAGCTCATGAAAATAATATAGTAGGTCTCCACTGCTCCAAAATACTGCTGGAAACTGTGTGGAGAGAGCCCAGTCTCTCTTCATAGGAGAATGAATTTAACACAAATGGACCCCATGAGACCTGTATGGATCCTCTTTTGTTTCTGCAATGCAATACAAAGCCAGGAGAAGAGCCTAGATAGTGGCTGCTCATCCTCTGCCCCAGCTTGCAAATCTGGGTTAGCTCCTGAAAAACGTAGCTCTCTCCCATCTTATGTCTGTATTGTGGGACGAGGGGTACTGCCTCCTGCAAACGCTGAACCAGGTTGGGTGCTGAAGCAGCCCAGTGACCCGGACCCTGCGGTACATTAGCCAGACTAATTTGTGTTCGAGTCAGCTGCCACCTTCCCTACTAGTGACCTGTGCTCCGTGAGAAAATCACCGAGTGCTGAAGATGGGCCTTCAAGCTCTACCTCTGCTGCATATTCCCCTAAACCCAAGCTCTCACCTAAGGTCACTCAGCCAGATCGACAGCTCCTCAGCTACTGATCTCAAATGTCCGGCCACAATAGCATCCACTGTGGGAATGGCCAGATGAAAATTCCCACCCACTGGCATAGCTAAAGTAGGACTAATGCCTGTCTGGAAGCTGGATGTGCAATCCAGGCTGAAACAGCAGATAACAAAGCTATAGGGCTGGATGTCAAACCTAGGGGTTCCTCTGGCTGCTTTGTCCCAAGGGGCAATTAATAACCAGGGAGATGAAAATGGAGCCTCCTTGAGTCCCCCCCTCCCCTGTTCCCGCCAGCTGAAATCCTTAATTTCCTCATTCCAGCCCTAACAATATAACTATTATCACAACCACCTGACTCCCCAGACCCATGTTCCCACCCCTTTTGTGATCTCTCCTGCCTGTTCCTGGAAATTTGAGGCAGATGCAGCCACCTCAGACCAGTTTTTCTTCTGACACCTGCTGCTCCCCGGCCAGGGTTGGGCCTGGTCACCCTCCGAGCTCAATGCGGCACCCAGCACGGCACGGCAAGGCAAGCGTCTGGAGCCTTACTAGAGCTGATGTCAGGGCAACCTAGTTTATGTTTACTTCCATGTTTGACACTGCTTCATGTAGCTCTCCAGGTGCCCCCCACAGTCAGTGGTTTTATGTTGCTTCTACTTCTCGGCTCTGCTCTGGTGATGATGATCTTTCCTCCTCTGGCATATAAACCAAAAGTTATGCCCTTAATCCATAGGGAATTAAGCCCTTAAGAAGAGAAATTAATCTATAAATCCCATTTATTTTATGTGTAAGGCTAGATTTCATACCCAAATGGCTTGAGGGAACACTTCCCACCACACCCGTCTCAAAAGGCAGAGCAGAAGGCATCACCCCTCTTTACCATGGCCTTTTCAATTCTTCAGATGTGTTCAATTCATTCCTTTGCTTGAGAGGTTTTACATCTTCCCTCACATGATAGGCTAGCAGTGATGTGAAGCTCTGGAATGGTCCATGAGGCAAAGCACCTACATTTTTTTCAATATGTGGCTTAATAAATTCAAGTTAAGGATTAGGTGATAGGATACCATTTGGCATGGTCTCAGTTTTTATAATGAAGTAATCTGAGGTTTATCCCCTGTAGGGCCTGGAATGTCTGGATTTGTGTCTTAATTTTTTTTTCTTTTTTCCTTTCCATTCTTTCTTTTAACCGGAAGTGGTCAGCTACCAAAACATGAATCTTAGTCAAGCCATGTGATCACTTCTAGTGATACCGGGAAGAGTGAGATTTCTTTATTATAGACACTGACCCATTCCGTTGCCTCTTCTTTTAACTCTGTATCAAGTCTGCAGTTGTTTTCAGATACATCTCACATATCAAGAACTTTATACTTTTGGGCAAATTCTGGGGTCAGGAAGTACCTCAAGTATGACACGTGGGGTTCCTGGGTTGTTTTTTAGAGAAAGAATCTTCCCATGTAACTTGAAAAATGGTCCACTTCGCAGAGTCTAGAGCCTTTTGCCTTCCAAATGCCCTGCCAGTAAAGGATCTCAAAGTATTTGCAGCATACCTCCTGGTATGAGGCTGCACATATTTATCAGCTGAGGCAATTGATCTTTCATGCTAAGAACTTTATAAGACGTTGATGGTATTTCATGGAAGGGCAGCTCTGTAAGAGTGTTTTAGGTATATACAAAAGTAGAAAAGAAGATAAAATCAGCAATTCATAAAGAAATCAATACTAAGCAAACCCATGACTTCAGAAGCATTTGAAAAAAGGGAAAAGAAAATGGTAAAAAATATTGCTGAAAACAGGGGAAGGAGAGAGAGCTGAATGGAGAGAACAGTATTGAATGAACTCAGAAAGAGGAGAAAACTGGGCCTTACCATTGTGGGTCTTCTCCTTCCCCATGAACTGTGCCCAGTTGTGGTGGGAAGGCCTGCATTGCCTAGTGACACTGAAATACCTGCTGGCAAGTTATCTATCTGCCAGAAGATGACTCATGCCAGACAGTTTGCAGCACAGGAGGCTGAAGGCAGTCTACAAACTCTTAAAACAATGATGTATTGCCTTTCCTGCCCTTGCAGTCATTTTCCCTTCCTGTGCTGCACCTTATTATCGTTGGCCCAACCTGTCTGAACTTCTCCTTGGCTGTCCATCAGCATTGTCCAGGGCTGTCTTGCTTCACTGACAGTCATTGCTTTGAGCCACCACGTGTCAATGTTATCGTTCTATACAACCATGTGCCTCTACTCTTCATTGCCATCCCTAACCCCATCTGCCACCTCTTGTAACACTACATCACAACATCAACTCTGCCTATTGGGGCAATGTGGCTGTTCTCTCATACTTCTCACTTCCTACCTCAATGTGATGTCCCAAGGCTCAGGATCATAATCCTGTTTTCCCACCTGATGTCTTCACTGCTGCTAACATCCTGCCCTCCACCTCTTGTTTTCCAGCCACTTCTCTTCTTCCCATTCTGCTTTGGCAGCCTTTGTCATTTCGACCTGTTGTCCAGGCATCAATGACCTATAGCAACAGCTACCATAACTGTTTTCTTTTGTCTCTTCAAAAGTGCCACCCCTTTTATATTTTCATATTCATCACCTGAATTCACTCTCTGTCACCCTTTGCCATTCTTACTACCTGGGTATGCTCAACAGAAATGGGATGAACACCTTTCATGTGGGGTGCAGATGCCATTATTCAGTAGGGTAAGGGAAGTCGTAAAAAGTATCTATCAAAAAAAGCTCCAGTTGTCTACAATGGGAAAAGTAGAGAAGGCTATAAACCTTGTCACGTTGCATGTAGAAAGTAAGTCAGGTCAAATAAAGCTTCAAGGAATAACTAGTAACAAGGATACAATAGGAATAGGAATAGGAACTAGGAAACAAAACTAACATTAGGTCTTCCTTGAAACATACCAGGAACCTGCCAGATGTTCTGAAGGGCAAACTGGTGATCAGGCTACAAGAGGAGTGCACAGGGGAGATAAGGCCGTTGCAGAAATCTCTGCATCTGTGTTAAGTGTTGAGTGACAAGATCATTGTGGCAGAACCCATTCTTCAGCAGGGTGGGGTTCGCCAATGAACGTGTCTGAAATGGAAGCAGCTGTGGAAAAGGCTGTTCAACACACTGACAAAACAAACAGTAACAACCTGATGGGAGCAATGGCATGTGTCCAAGAGCCTTAAAGGAATTCAAGAATAAAATAGCTGAACTGCTCTGGGCAGTGCATAACCCATGCTTACCGCCACCATGGTACCTGACGAGGGGACAGTGGTGAATGTGGTATAAATTTTTAAGGACTTCACATGGGCTCAAGGGGAGAATGGATAGCTTCATGGAAAAGAAATCGAGAGAGGGTGACTAGACCACAGAAACCACATCCAGTCAGGAAGTCCCTTACCTGAAAATGTTTGAAGACTGGAAGGGTATTAATGAGAGGTATGATATGTTTGCCCTGTTCATTTTGACCTCTCCCTGAGAAGGAGAGAGGAGGGAGCCAGAGGAAGAGAAATCAGGGAGAAATCAAATACTTATGGTGAGGAATGAGTGAAAAGAGGGAGAAGATAAGGTGAAAACATAAGCCAGAAACTGAAGAGGGGTCACAGAGCACGGCATCTGCAACAGTACCCACTGCTTCCTGAACACACCTGAGGATGCAAAGTGGTTGATGATGCCCACTGGTCCTCTGCATAGAGCTGTAACAGGGTAAGTAAATAGAAATAGTCTGTGTGATCACCACGAACATCCCTGCAATCAAGCATCCTTCCTCTGGAGCTGCAGGTGACCAGTTTGGCCAGGGGCAGGTGGTGGAAGAGGTTCTGGGACTTGTTTGGGCTTCTGATGAAGAGAGGAAGAATAAAAAGTTGAGAGATAAGTACATCTGGAGTCTAAGAGGGAACTAGAAGAACACCTGAGCCTGGTGCACCACTCCATGGTGTCTATGTCCCCAGTGGGCTGTGAAATCCATGGTGTCACCTGCCAGCCTAAGGGAGGTGTGTGCTGTGGTCCACCTACTGAGGATTTGAATGCAGGCTTGGATGAATGCTGCCTGCTAGCACTGGAACCAGCTGGGACCTGCAGAGTGGTTGGCTCTTGCTATAGGACATAACGGGTATTCTGGTCCAGGCACTTTGACAGCAGCAGTGACAGAAGGGTGTGTTTGTGTCAGCACCAGAAATGAAATTGCTGGTGGTGGCCCTCTCATTTCTCTTCTCCTTATTTGGGGGGTTGTAGGGGCAGAAAGAGTTCCCAGTTCTGCAACCATTGCATCTACCTGGGGAGATGGGTGGATATGGTCGTCATTTCTCTGCTGTGTTTCCTCACCAGGAACTGGTGGCAACTACTGCTGCTCCTGGAGGCTGAAATCAGCCCTCTCCACTCCAGATGGGCTTTATGAGCTTCTCAGTTTTTCATCCAGAGGGGACATCTGACATTTTTCAGCATCTGCTCATCACTCGTTGAAGGAGATGCATGGGAACATGCATTCTGTATGCTGGGAGAAGCGGAATTTTCAGCTGATCTGGGAGGAGGAGCTTGTTTTGGCAGTGAGCGGGAGCTGGACTGACTTAATGTGACACATCATGCTCTGTAGGGAAGCATGTGTCCTATGCTTTTGTCTGGAACATGAGTTAGGGGGTGGGTGTAATAGAGCTGGAGGCTTTGGGGAAAGAAAAGCCCAATCTTTCCCCCTTTTCTCTTTTCCCTTTTTCTTCTTTCTCTGTTCCCTTTTCTTCTTTCTCCTTTCTGGTTTGGTTTCGGGTTTTTTTGGTGATTTTTTGTTTTGTTTTGTTTTGGGTTTTTTGGTGTTGTTTTCTGTTTGGTTGGCTTTTTTTGAGAGCAAGAGTGTGGAATGTTACATACAGAAGCTTCATTACCCATTGTAGCTTATCATTGCTCATGTCAGTGAAGTCCAGATGAAGGACAGGTCAGGGAAGGTGATCAACACAGAAGATTACTGCTACTAAGAAAAGCAAATGTGCAGCACTAGTGAAGACGTGTCTTTGGTCAGCATTTCATACTCCTCACAGAGGGAAGCCCAGGAACAGTGTCCCTGCAGGCAGTGCTAGGGAGGGGAAATAGCCATTGCATAGCTGAGATGACCTTTCCTATGAAAAGAGGTATCCAGCTATCGAGAAGAACTACTTGTCCGTGGGCTTCCAAGAAGCTGCAGCCACGGGGGACTCATCTTACTGTGTGTATATGTGAACTGCTCCTCTGCTGCTCACGGTGCCGATCCAACTGAGGACAGTGATGCCAAGCTCTTGCAACGGAGCTTGCTGCTTCAAGCTTCTGATCTGGAAGAAGTGTACAGTTGGAGAGCACCAATGCTGGCCCTGATACTTTGTGCCGGCCCACCCCTACCAAGCAGGTTGCAGTGATTCTTTGCTGTTCATTGACCAAGATGGGGGAGATGTGGGAAAGTTTGGCATTATGCCGACAGTCAGTGTGGAAATCTGTTTCCTGTTGCATGCTAGGCTTGGATGAGTTACTGTCTGTCATTGCCTGGTAGACTGTGGAAGTGGGATTTTAGCTTTGAATGATTCCTGTGCATTGGGCACTTCACTATGCAACTGCAAGAGGCTGAAAGTGACAGGTGGAATTTGAAGCTTCTCAGCTTGAGCATATGGTGCCATGCTGGGAACAACCTTTATAAAGGACAGCTATCGTAGAACCATAGAATCTAGAATTCTCATAGAATTTCCCCACTGTAGGGAGCTGTACCATTGTAACCCTTCAGGTCAGGCACAAAAGAAGGACTCTTTCTAGTCTGAACTGTGATGAACTTGGAAATTACAGGTAAGGGTGAGTGCAGCTCTTAGGACTTCTGACATTTTCAGAGATGTCATGCTCAAATGTTTCAAGAGTGATGTCGCTATGGTTTAAAAAGCAACCCTTACTAAACCTGTCCTTATGGTGGCGCCTTGCAATGGGGCCACTTACATTGAATTCCGATGGCGTGTAGGTAGCAGCTGCGTGGCTGGAGGGGGCCTGCACACTGACCTGCAGGGTCGGCAGTGGCCTCTCATGTAGCGTGTCTGTCAAGTTCCAGAAAAGAGCTTTGACTGAACAAGGCGTCTGTGCTGCAATACCGGCACTGGCGAACCAATGTCCACAGTTGCTTTGGGAGCGCTGCGGAACGTGCGATTATGATACAATATGAGGCTGAAGCAAACACAGTGTATTTAAATACTTTACTTCCAGTTAATGCGTGTTCTCTTGGAGGCACATACCAGCTGAGCTTCAGCTGTATTCATAAAGTGCATCTAAATCAATGTAGTTACACTGCTGGATCTACTTTGCTAGCTTAAAATGAATGAGCAGAGGTATAATCAAGCAAGGGGAACCTATATAGAAAAGGCAATCTTGAGCTTGGCTTTATTTTTGCAAAATGACTGCTCTTTCAATACCACATTAGAAGTTTTGGCTTGTCCATATTCGCAACGCAATGCAGCCACAGTCTCTACGTAACCTTGTGTTGACTGAAATGCAAAAGACTTAATCTTACATTTTGCAGGTTTGCAAAATCAGTATCAAATTTCATGTCTAATACCAAATAATTCTCCTAGAGAAGTACTTTTAAACACCTACATTTACGATGTATTTTTATTGACACAATATACTTTATAATGGATTGGTCTGCCTAGCAGCTAATCAGATGATGACCTGCTTCTCAATTCACGTGGCCAGGCAGTGATGCCATGTGGCACTTGGCCACGGCACATTCGACCTTGGAAGGCAGCATGGCTGTCTCCCAGAGCCGCAGACCATATAATATTATTTATCGATGGCTTTCTAACGCAATCAGGTTTATCTTCAATGAACTTTTAGTTTCTTAGTGGCATTTTCTGTAATAAGTGTTTTATATTTAATATATAAAGAACATTGTTAACATGAGGTCACTGTTTATCAACCAGTATTACTTTTTCTGCTTCAGGGTATATGCTTTACTTGTTTTTGAGGTTTAAATTCAGCTTGAGACCTCCAGGGACACAGTAAATGTGGACTCCTCATAGCAACTCTAGTGGGGAGCATCAGAGAGCAGGTAGACAAATAAAATCAAGTGCCACGGTACATTTCTCCTTACAAGGAATATGGCCACTCCTAATACATTTCTTCTGCCTTTCCGTTATTTTTCTTTCCTTTATGTTGGTTCATGGGCCAAAAGGCGGACAAACCACCAGCTCTCACATGTGTAACACAGGCCTTGGAATTTTACCCAGTGTCTCTTGTAACTGACACCATTAACTTTTCTCTTTTTTTTAAAAAAAAAATTATTGTTAAAGGACAGTTTGAAACAAAGTAACCTGGCCTTTATTTGAAGACCTTGAGAGATAGTTTGCCATTTTTATTGACAGACAGCTAGGACAATCATCCTCACTCTTGAGTATATTATGTCTTATTCTAGTCTGAATGTGTTCTAAATATAACTTGCAGCTGTTGATTCTTACTGTGCCTTTCTCTGCAGGTTATAGTCCCACCCGTACTCTGTATTTTCTGTGGTGTGACTAAGAGACACTTGTTTAGTAAGACCAAGGCAACGCATTTTCTGCCCTTCCTAATTGGTCCTGTCATTTTGCTCTGGCCCACCTCCAAGCTTTCAACATATTAAAAAGCCACGTGGGTGCCTGCACTGCCGATGGGTGTTGCAGCTGCAGGCTTTGCTGGCTTTCTGGCTCGACGTTGTCAGTCACGGGCAACAGTGACTTCTCCGGCAGTCACCAGTGACGTTCTGGCTCTGGGCAGCTTGTCCTTCCTCCCTGACTGCACAGGAGCCACCTGTCACATACCCCGTTATCCGGGGGTGTCTTTGAATACAGCAGGCAGCCCAAAAAGCTTCCGTGCGTCCTGCTCTGGAATAGCGGTGTCTGGGAGCAGGGGGACTGGTATTGGCACCACGGACCCCTTGGAGCTCCCCTTCCCAAGTCCCAGGCGGTTCCCCCTCTGCGTGGGGCTCAGCCCGGTCGCTCACCAGCCATGGAGCCACGCAGTAGGCTTGGCTCCACACAGTGGTGTGGGAGGTGCACAGAGAGAAGACTGTGCTGGCTAATCGGAACTAAAAATGCTTATTTATTCGTAATGCATCAAAAACGAAGTGGAAATTATACAAGCAAAAACTGCTCCCACCAGCAGTTGCATTCTCCCCGTGGTCACTCTTACGTGTTCCCACAGGTCAGGCAACCGAAAAGGATTCATGGACCAACAGCACTGAGACAGCGTAGTGGTCCAGTACCTGAGGACACTCAGCTGGCATTACTGAGCATCTTACTCTGTTTGAGTATGTTCAGCTGGCCAGGTGACTTGTGTTCATCTGAAGGACCCCCTCCGCTTTATCTATTGATCTTGCCATTTGCAAATTTTATCAACAACATTTTTTTACAATTGTATTTCCTGATGCAAATATTAAACAGCACAGTCCTTGCAGAGAGGCACACACTTTCAGCAGTGATTATTGCTTCTTTTTGGACAATGAATTTTTGCCATTTGGCTGTTAGCTAGTAATTAATACATGTAAGGCAAATTCTGATTGTACGCACACACTGTTACTGTTTCTTCAGAATTTATAAATTTCTCGGTTTGTTAAATCTGTACCAGTACTTTTATCAACCAAGTGTGTTATTTCATCAAAGAGTTAAGTCAGGTTTTTTTCTCACAAGTTTTTTTTTAAAAAAACATACTAAATTATTAATGTTATTTTCGTTGTTGAAGCCTTTGTTAGCTAACTTGTAATAACTTCAGTCTCTTACCTACCATTATTACTGTGGAACCATCTAACAGTTGTTGGTGTCATCTCACTTTCTCCCTGTGAACCCTGGCACAACACACTCTTCCAAGATGTTGGTATTTCTCTAGTATGCCAGGATTTGTTAATACCTAACTCCACTGGGCCAGGTGCCTCCTCAGCCAAATCTTTTATGATTCTGAGATGCAAATTTTCTTGGCTACTGATCTGAAAATACTTAAGCTTAATAGATACTGTTAAAACCTTCCTTGGCTCACAAATATATTAGGAAGTTATTTACCATCCTCATGCAGTATGAATACACGATTCTCTTTCTCTCTGTATCCGAACAACTACGTTCTCTGTATCAAAAAGCCTCCATCAGAAATCTTCTCCATCAACATTTTTACCTATATCCACCCATTAAAAGCCTAGGCTGCTGCTAGAATATCTTGTTTTTCAATGTATCTTGAAAAAAACTTCCAAGCGCTGTTAGCACTTGCAGAAATCCAGTTTTTCCAGATTATTTTGAACACTCCTTATCCCCTTGTATGTTCCATAAATTCTCACTTTTATTGTGTGTCATATACCTCCTTTCCATCCACACCTTCCTTCTGAGTTTTTTTCCCCTGTTGGTTATATACAAGATTTCTAAAGGTTTCCTTCAAACTCCCTGTTAGGCAGGAAAAACGTCTAATCATGCCTGTCTTTATCACAGTTACAGAGCCACAGATCTTTTCCATCTTGTAAACTTCTAGCAGTGAAATTTCTATTAAAAATTTTATTGTAGCTTTCTCATGGAGTGTCATTTTTTCTCACTGCTTGATTTGTGATCAGTTTAACCCATAACTTCCTCTGTTTGAGGATTTACCATTTTGAAGTACCAATTTTGCCTACATATTTGCCCAACTTCACAGTTAAAACACATACATACATAAAAAGGCAGGTTGGATGGGGCTTTGAGCAACCTGGTCTAGTGGAAGGTGTCCCTGCAGGGATTTTGGAACCAGGTGATCTTCAAGGTCCCTTCCAGCTCTAACTATGATTCTATAAATATCTTACTTAAACACCTGTCTCATAGACATTAACCAAATGTACACCTACAGATACATACATGTGTAAATACCCTATACCTTTTTACAGCATGTACACATACATACATATATCTGCATATACACATGCATATATACAATCATACAGTCACCTATATACAATTTAATTTTCCCTGAAACTGGAGAAGAAGCTTTTCTAAAAATGTATGCATGTTGCATCTAACACAGCATCCCAGCAAAGCGCTGAGGCTATCGATGTTGTCCTCCCAAGATGAAGACATGTTTTTCTGTGAGTCCACCTCTGATCGGTCAGTCAGCTCCTCCACCAAGGCCAGCCCTACCTCTCTGTTAATATTTGGACTGGGCTGGCTGTCCTGAGCAGTGTGTGTCAAGAGATGGGAGGCAAAGGAGTGCAAGTGGGTGACACAAGGGTTCCTTCTATTCTGAAGCCCTTAGAAGTTGCTCAGACTCTGGTTTAGCTAAAAAGGAGAGAGAGAGGGAAAAAAAAAAAAGAAAAAAAAGAAGTAAGATTCAGGAAGACCAGAGTGGTGCAAAACATCACCTCATGCCACCTTCCACCAGAAATGAATCTCCAGCTCATCTGCTCCCCACCTCCCCCTCCAGGATCCTGGGATGCCCTGACCTCCATCTCTCCTGAGTGGAGGTGCATGGGACAGGAAGATGCCCCTTGCTCCATCTCGCCCATGAGGGAAGTGTCTCAGCATTTTAAAATCCTACCTGTTCTTCTCCTCAGCACAACGAAGAGGACAATGACGAAAATGACGGTAGCGATGAAGCCCCCCACCAGTCCTCCCGATCCCGTTTGCTCTGCAGAGGAAGAGGAGAATCAGTGACGTTAGGTTGGCTGGAGCAGCTGAAGAGCCAGCAAGTTGTCAGTTAAATGAGCTCCCCCAGCAACTGACCGTGTGCATGCTCTTGTCAGATACACGGCTGTGACACAAAACATATGAGCTAAAGCCACACAGACCCAGGGCCACTTGTACTCGCTGGACTTACGTGTTACAAGTTGTTAAACTGCAGTATTGCTTGCTTTTAGGTTAGGAGGAGACACAGGAGCAGTCTCCCATAAGCAGGGAGAGTGAGAACCCCAACAGCCCCAAGGGGAGAAGGATTTTTTGCTGTAGTTCTCAAGCAGCATCGCTCTCCAGCTGAACATCAAGTCCAGTTGGGCATCTAACTTCTTGGGACGTGGCTGTTCTCTTGTGCTGGTCCCCCAGGGTCCAACCCATGTGCTGCAAACTTTTGCTCTGTTGTTCCACTTTTCGCCACAAAATCTCTTTTCCCCTGAAGGAAATGACATACTTGCTCCCCAAAAGCTTCAGGGAGGGAAATAAAAGCTGAAGAAGCGAAAGGGAAAGGAAAGAGGAGGATAGAGAGGATGGGTATGAGAGGACACCAGAAGGAAAGCATGGAGAAACAGGCAGATGTGGTGTGACTCAGGAGTTTTGATCCCTGTGGTGGATAGATAAGGTGGGAGGAGGTCTGGGCAGGATGAAGAACTCGCCCCTCTGCCCCTGACACCCACCTGGTGCCTTAAGGTGGGCACTCACAGAGATGGGCTCTGCCAGGGCCACGTGTGAAACACGGCAGCTGTAGGTGGCTGGTGCCCGCACTGTGGCCGAGCTGATGCTGAGGTAGGAGGTGATGCTGTAGGTGCCGTCTCGGCTTTGCCGGTGGCTGGAGAAACGTGCGTTTGAGAGAGGGATTTCCGTGTCATCTTCAGGAGTCTTCTGTGTCCAGCTCACTGAGACGTCCAGGGGGTAATAGCCAGCAATGTGGCAGGTCAGAGTAGTTGTCACATCTCTCTCGAATGACACCACTGCTGGAACGACACGAACTCTTGGAGGCTCTGGAGCAGATAGAGAGGGAATTGACTTACTGTTAGCAGAGTACAAGAGTCCCCATCCACAAGTGACAGAAGACGAGCTGCCTGTGACAGAAAGTGTTGGGAGCGGTGGGATAAGGGTGCAGGGCAAAGTTTCAGTGCCTGGGGACATGGGACTCCCGTTGCCCCCAGGCATTTCCTTTCCTCACCGGCCACATGCAGCTGGATGATATGCTGGGCCTGGTGCTGTGGGGTGGACACCAAACAGATGTACGTCCCTTCGTCTTCCACGCTCACTCCTTGCAGGCTGAGTGATGCATCTCCACTCCCCAGCAGCTCCACCACATCCACGTGGACTTTTGGCTGCGCTGCTGGGCCTGCGGTCCCCACCTGGTACTGGAAAAGGCTGCGGCCGCTGCCTTGGTGCTGCCTCCTCCACTCCAGGGAGGAGAATGAAGAGCTGGGAGCCAAGGCGAAGCGGCAGTCGAGGGTGACTGAGCTGCCAAGATGCGTGTGCAGGGAAGTGTTGCGTGATGATGACTGAAATTCAACTAGAAACAGAAAGAAGGGCACAGGGAAGTTAAACAGATGTTAAAGAAGGGACCCTTGGCTGGTGGAAGGGCTGGCAGTGAACTCCCCACCCAGAGGAGGAGGAGGCACAGGCAGCCTATGTGACACCCCAGTGTCATGTGGACTGAAGAGCTGGAGGAAGCCAGCCCGGTGAGGCTAGGGGGGCAGGGAGACAGGTGAACACCAAGTCATGGTCTTGAAGGTGCTTGTCAGGGGCTGGGACATGGGAAACCCTGAGAGGAGGCACCGGAGGGGCAATATGCCCCCTTTTTCCCTAAGCACAAACTCCTGGTAGCCCTCAGGTCCTGGTGAGAGGTGGGGACTCTTAGGGAGGCAGGCTACCCTCCCCTCATGTCCCTTGGTGCTGTGGGGGCAACCTGGGCCACCTGGTCACCTGTGGTCAGCAACGTCCCCTCCTTGCTCATAGGAATCCTCAGCTTTGGGTGCAGCATTGCATTGCGCTCCTCTGCCTCCTCCTGGCTGCTGCAGTGGGGTCCTCTGAGCACCAGGACGACACTGATCCCGCTGGAGAGCCGCAGGGTGGCCACGAACCAGGAGGTATGGCAGGGCCCCTTGCCAGCCAGCTGGGAGCTGTACGGGGAGATCTCGCAGTCCACTTCCACCCCATCGCAGTCGGCGTGCAGCAGGGAGTCTGCGTGTGGGATGGATACCAACTGGGCTGTGAGGAGACAGGAAGGGGTTTAACCGGCAGAATCCAAAAGGGGAAAGAAAGTGCATGTTTTTTCGGAGGAGTACCATGAGCTGTTGTGGTCAGTCAGAGCCCAGAAATACCAGCCCAGGCTTAACAGATAAAAGCCTGAAAATAATATGGGAGGTTTGTCATGACTGTCTTACATCCCTCAGTCTGTTGGTTGTATTTTATCCTACCAGATTGCACAGAGTTCACTCTGGGCAAAAGAAGCTGTTAGGAGAATAAACAGAACAAATTTTCAGCCAAGGAAAGAAAGGGTGGCAAGAAGGCAGGAGTGGCTGGATGTACCGGATACACGCTGTATCTGTGCCTTTGATCACAGCATTGGCTTAAGTGTAGGTGATCTACACGCTTTCCACGGACGTCACTGGAAACTAGCTCAGTGCCTGCAATGCCTGACAGTAGCCTGGCTGTAGTGTGCTTCAACTCACCCATGCCCAGTCCATCCACACCACTTGAAGGAGAGCTTGGACCCAGGCTAATGGATCCCGCTGGGCCTCCAGCTTCCTCTCTGAAAATGTCTCAGAGCCTTGAATAAGCTCGTACTGAAGCACATGCTCACAGATAAGCACGGTGGGCAGTGAATAAGACCACAGCGAAGCGCAGGCTCAGGCCTTTGCTTG
>VZSF01000003.1:69072-93335 GCA_013398295.1 Chionis minor | reverse complement strand
CCCCGCCGCCGCTGCTCACCCGCCGCCGGGGCCAGCCGGGCCCCGCACAGCACCAGCGCCCCGCACAGCGCCAGCGCCCCGGCCATCCTGCCCCGCCGCCTCCAAGCCCTGGAATCCTCCCTCACGGGAACCAAAACCCCCGTCCCTGCCGCCGGCCGCCCCGCGCTGCGCTTCGTTTCGCTTTCGCTCTTGGCAAAGCAGAAGCCGCAACCCTTAAACCCATTAACTCTCGCTTTACCGAGGCTGGAGGCAGCAGGGAAGTGGGGTGCCGCCGAGGAGCATCCCCAAACCTGCGGCTGGGCTGCTTTTGCCGCGTCCCTCGTTAAGTCAATATTATATCAGCCTTTCTCACCGCGCTTCTCCATGGAAACTCAGCTCCTCCGCACCCGCTGAGCAGCCTCCGAAAGCAGCCACAGCCCCGTCTGTTTGCTTTTTAGAAGACTAGGTCTGTGAGAGGCTTGGAGATTGAAGCTGGTTTGTTTGTTTGTTTTTTCCCCTTCTGCAAAACCTTCTTCAGCTGCAAAGAAGCCGGTTCACTCTGCAGCAGCGTGAGTCAGCGCCGGCCCCGAGCCCGGCAGCGTGTTGTGCCACCGCCAGCCGCCAAGTCAGCCCTGGCTTCGCGGGAAAAAACATCACAGGGAAAAACCGAGCTGTGAGAGAGGAAATGGATGAGCTCTGATGGTATTTTAACTACTGCTTTTCCCTGTTTTTCAGACACACGGGGAGAAAATGGCTGCTTCTGTGCTGGTCTGTTCCTCTCTTCACAGTCTTGCCAGTCCTGCGGTAACACAACTCACCCTTGCTGCTGTCATCCTGTATGGACACCTGCAGGAAACCATCATCACCCCCAGCCCCAGCTCTTCCAGTGCAACTTCCTGACAACCAGCCCAAGGAGAACCTTGCGCTGGCCAGATATGGGTTCTTGATACAGATTTACCCCTTGCATCCCAATTCCATCCTCACTCACCACTTCAGTCCATCTCGGAAAAGCCTCACAAGGAATGTTAATTCTTCCTGCTGAAGTTACGCTGGGGAGCCCTGCGCTGTCAGACACAGCCAGCCACTCTGACTAGCTCTCCCGCTGCCTCGCCGGGGTAACGTCACACACCCACCAGCACACCCTGCGAGCCCCTGCGTCCCTCTTCAATTTGAGGTGCGCTCATCTCCGCTCCCCTGGCCCTACCTGTTGTTGTCTGGCATTATCTGTGCTCTCAGAGGGCAGCCACATATTCCTGTCAGCCAGTGAGGCGGAGCACGAGCGTTTGTGCAACTCCTCCACCCCAGGCAAACGCAGCAGCCGTGTCTGCTAAGGCAAAGCTCCTTTCTCGGATTTCTCTACCTGCTCCAGTGTGGCCAAAACTGCATTTTAGCAGATTTGCCCGTTAGCTGTTTATGTGGAGGAGCAGGGGCAGGTCTGCAGCCTGCGCTGTGGGTCACTGTGAAACCCACTGTGGGTCATTGCCTGCAGAGAGGTTGAAACACAGCAGTTGTGACAGACTTTGCTTTCAGAGGATTAAGCTCTTCTCTACAATCAAATCCTGCCAGATGTCTGGTGAAGCTGGGACCGTCTTCCATTCTCCAGAGCTGCAATCCATTGTGTGCTGCATCAGCCTGCCCAAAACAAACAGATCTGGTAAAAAGTTGTGCAACCTATTAAGCTGGCTGGTAAATGTAGCTTTACTGTGCAAATACCGTGTTCAGGAGAGCCATTCAGTGATGCTGCAGCTGCTGGGAGAGGGCTGTGTATCTGTTTCATATGCAGGGAGACGAAAACCAGTGAAATAACTATGTGATGACAGATAAGGAGGTATCGATGGGCAAAGGCCAAGACAACAAGGGGAAAGAATATACTAATTGTGTTGAGAGAAACAGCAGCAGGCAATACCAGTAGCCAAAGGGCTATCTAGCTCAGCTAAGGGAAGCGGGTGAGGCCAGGAAGGCAGATGTCTGTGTAGCACGGGGAATCTCGGGTGATGCTGTGGAATCAGAGAAGTGATGGTGGTAGGAGACCTCCAGAGGTCTCTGATCCAGCCTCTGGCTCAATTATGGTTTTGTCTGAGCAAGTCTGGAAGCCCTCCAAGGCTGGAGATAACTGCCTCCTCGCTGGGTACCCGGTCCAGTGCTGCAGGACCTTTCTGGTAAAAAAATGGTTCCTGAAATTCAGCCTGGCCCTCCCAAGCTTCAGCTTGTTGCCATTGCCCCTTGTTATATCACCGGCTACTACTGAGAAGGCTTTGGCTAACATGGGGTGTGAACTAGCTGTCATGCAAGTAACAGAAATACAGTAGAGTAACATTCATCCCTGGTATTAAAATATTCTGCTGTTCAGGACTGCTAGAAAGGAAGATAAGAGTAGTGCATTAGCATCACATGAATGATGCTACAGGTTGTCTGGGTAAAACTCAGAAAGTTAAAAGAGGCTTTTCACTAGTGCAGCTCAGAATCAGCTGTGAACTGCTCAAGTTCATAATGGGGTATGTAGGGAGAGTGCTACTATTAAAAGAGATAAATCCCAGTAAGAACTATGCTGCCATGGGGAAGCTACCTTTAGAGTTATGGACGAGAGAATAAATAATCTTTGATGATCATAATGGGCCTTAGATAATTCTCAATATGACAGATGACAAATTCCTTCACAAAACCATTACTGAACTTACAAAATATTTGTTAGTTGTAAATAGCAATTAAGTCATAGAGCAGGTGGTCATCAAAAATAAATTTGGAGCATGTGATCATGATTTCCTTACATATAAATTAAGTGGGAAGCTAAATAAGAATACGCCCATACTGTACATACTGGTTTGATTTCAAAAGAAAAAGAAAATCAAGGAGTTAAGAGAACTCTTTAACATGTACTGTAGCAGTGAGGAAACTGGATGTGAAAGAAGCCCAGAATTTCTTTGGGCGATGCACAGTGGCTGTGGAACTTGCACCCCAAGTAAGAAAGCAAAAATCCCTCTGTATCTACCTGGCTCAACAGCCACAAGGTTATTAAAAGTAGGTGAAGAGTAAGGAGAGAGATTGACAAAGAAAACTTCAAATGTTTGTAGATACAATGTAATATCAATCTGGAAAGTGGATTTTTAAAAGAAGAGAAAGTTTTTCATATAAGTAAATAACGGAACCAGGACTGAGAAAGTGGCTACGCAAAGAGGATGGGGTAAAAAATAAGAATAATTGTTAAAATTACATAAATGTAAAATAAATATAAAAATTAAATACAATAATAGTTTTCATCCAGGAAAATTATCGTGAAGAGTGGAGCAGAGAAAAGGAGTGTAATGAATATGAGGGTACAGGAACTACCACATCTGATTTGAAAGCAAAGCAAGTATTAATGTGATGAAGCTAAGAAAACAAGCTAATACTTGGATTTTTTTTAAACCATGATAATTTTTATTCTTAAGAAAGCAACAAGGACTTACAGAGTTTTGCAAAATAACAAACACTGTTCAGATGAACTTCACCTTATTTGTGCTCACTCAGTTTTGGGAGTTGGAGACCTGGCAAGTAATTTATTCCTCCAACCCAGACTTACAATATGTGTCAGTAGGTGACCTACCCTTTTACCCCTTAAGAATTATCATCTTCCCCATGTTACTGTATAATACTGATTGGGAATTTCCAGCCCCTTCCTCAAGGAGAAGCATTTTTCCAGAACGCCTGTTGTTGACAGCAAATGATGAACGTACAGGAACATCAGAACTGGTGACTATTCATGACCATTCCTATTTACAGTGGACTCTCAGCTTGTGTTTTGACAATCTGCTGGCTGAATACTCTAACACAGAGTGGAGGTTGCGCCACAGAGTGAGGTCCACTGTAAAAATTACAATTCAAAACAGAGTCTGCATTTCACTGAGTTCACTGGGCTCATCCAAATATCTTACTTTGTCAGTTGAAACCAAACTGACTTAAACTCTCCATTCCCCCTTATGCCTCTGCTCTCCTAAACGTCACTCCTATTCTCCTAGTATTTGAACCGTTTCCTCCGAAATATGTACAGCTGCATCACCTCTTCCACATCCCACATCCCTGTGCCCTTTTACCGTTCTCCTCTTGCCTCTCCCCATGACACCTACAACCAGGCAGGTCTCCTCTAGCCAAACCTGTTACCTTTCCTGTTTCCCGTCTTGTCCCAAGCCTTTTGCCCTGCTCTGACCTCTCTAATTTCCACAATGTTCCATTTCTGTTCCTGTTCTTCCAATAAGTGGACACACTGCAAAACACATCACCCTGGAGTGTGCGGGTGTGTATTGCTCTTGCCCTGCACAAGACATGTGGGCAGCACAAATGGGGTCAAAACCATGAAGGTCTGGAGTGTGAGATCTGGACCAAGAGCAACCTCAGAGCTCTGCTGGGCTTGGGTCCCCTTTTCCAGTTCAGACCCTGCCACAGCACAAGACCTGTTTTGAAAAACACCAAATGTCCAGTTTCTTCTAATCACACCCCTCAAGCTGAAATTTAGGAAGAGTTTTAACTTTCCATCAGTCAAGTTACGAGCTTCAATGAGGAGCCTAAGGACTTGCTGAACCCAAAATCAAAGCCTCTTGCCTTTTAACTAAGCCGGCATTGTCCTCACTAAAATGAAGAGCGCAGGCAAATTTGGTTCCTTGCAGCTCTCCAAATCTGCCAACTCTGCTAATGAGCAGGACCATCAACATTAACCTAGCTTGGCATACATCCTCTTATTAATTAAACTGTATCTCACACCAGTTCACAGCTCTCCACTAGTGTTAAATGCAAGATAAAGTAATAAGTGTCTACCAGCTAGAGTTTGCCAGGTGGGTATGCATCATGTGGATCCCCACTTCCCTGTGTAGCTTTCCCTCTTGCAGAGTCAGGTTAACCAGATGAACTTGAAGATGACTCTCAATTTTCAGCTTCCACTGCATATGCTGAAGGTTACTTAACCAAATTTACATTTTGCAGAAATGTATGTTCATGGAGGCAAATTTGTCTTTTTTTCTCTCTAGGAATTAACAGCCTATGTCTCTCCAATGTATAGCAGTACCAGAAGGAAAATAACCTAAGTCCACCCTCCTAGAAGTTGTAATGTACACCCTGGCTGATCCCAAGAAGTAGAGGCTGTGACATTTCCATCCCTAACTCAGTCACACTGGCACTAAAGGTAAAATGAGCCCAGTTCATACCTAACACAAACCACAATTTCAGGGCAGCTACACCAGTTTAGAGCAGCCAAGTGGCCGATCAGGTGAGAGATGGTTCACAGGTTGAACTAATTTTTTCATCGTCTCTTATATCAGCCTTGAATACTGACTTACTCCTAGACCCTATCATTTAAGCATCTTTTTCCGCCCCCCCCCTCCCCAAACTATCCATAATTGTGAGTGTCTCCATTTTTACGTACCCAGCATAGATACTGCCATATGATTTTTGGACATGCATTTGCAGCTATGCATCATGCTGCAGGTCAGCATCTTTCAAAATCAGGCACATGGTAAGCGAAGGATAAGGCCCTGATGTAGAGGCCAGTCTAGGAGGTGTGGCTGTATGTTCTCACCTTTGTCAACTTCCCTGCGTAAAACAGGGTGGTAATATTTGGCAACCTATTTCACAGGGGATGTTTTGAGGACAGATGGATTTTTGCAAGCCACTTTAAAGGATGGTCAGTTTGGCTTTGCACAGTGGCTAAGCCACAGGATGAGGGATCGGAGCGCGCAGCTTCACCTGCTCCTGACCCAGCTTAGGTTCCCTGTGTTCATTTGCTTCAGTTTCCTCTGCATAGAACTGGGATGCTACTTACTGTGTTTTCCACAGGTAAGTTTATTCTCATGCGGAAAGCATTATGAGACTTCCCAGAAAGTACCTCTAGGGACAGAAAACAGAGTAACTTAAAAAAAAAAAAAAAAAAAAGAAGTAACTGCTGCTACTCCTGCTCCCGGGACCAATCCACTGTTCCCACAACTAGATAATATGCTCCTGAGGGCTTGTGTCTGGAGAAGAAAAACATCCTCGTATCGTTAAAAATTTCACAGGGACCACTTAAGCTGCAAGTGTGGACAAGGACGAGCTGCACTCAGCACAGTTTCGGTCAGCACACAGTTCATGCCTTTGATTACCAAGTACTCAGCTCAGGTTCATCAACAATCTTGATTGGCAGAAGAGGGTTCCTTCTTGCATAGCCTGCCTCATCTTAGATCTGCTCTGAGACTGGGGGTGGCAAGTGCGGCATGTGTCCATCCACCTGAGCCAGTTTTCACCTGTCCAGTCCAAGCGAGGGGAGCAGCGGTCCAGGCCAGCAGACGTCCCAGCTCCCAGCAAGATCCTTCTGCCCAAGACAGGGAGATGAAAGCCAGACCTCATGTCCTGAGCTCAGACTTCTGACTACCAGCTTAAAAAAGAAAGGGGCGTGAGTTGGCACCGCTGTGGCTGGGCAGTGGCTGGAAGCTGCCAAATCAGTTTATGGCCATTTCAAAGGAATCCCACCCAGCACCACAACCGTGGCATTTCTAATGCCTCTAAAATGGGTTTAAATAGCGTAATAAGGCAGATGTTGTTGGTAACATGCCTGCTTTCTCTCATATGTTGCCTCAACAAGTACATTCTGTATTTAAATTAGTGTATTTATTAAAAAATAAACCAAATCCTAATCATTCTTTTGCTCTGTAAAAAAAGAAAAAATCTTTATACTCCAGCCCATTTAACTGAAGCAAACATTACGCTTATCGTTACTGAATGGAGTACTGAATGTCTTTTCTTTTACAGAAAAAAAATTGTTTACCATTGCTTACAATTACAATTAACAATTGCAAAACCGAGTAGGTAAGGCATTCTAAGAATGTCTTCAAATATTTTTTTGATTGCTTGAATGGATTTTTAAATAAAAACAGAGAAAGTTATTAACCAAAAAACATCAAAAGTCAATTGAGCCCCTAAAACTGCTACTTGGCTATTTCTAACAAAGAGCAAGTTTGTTTGCTTTGGTTTGGTTGGAATGTTCCCATGAGCTCAGCTTTAGGCTTGCACTCAAATGCTGTGCTCACTAGGCACGCTTGCCTGAATCAGGGCCCTAAACATAGCCTGTGGCTATGTGGTGCATTCCTGAGTCTTGATTTATTCACTTGACTTTGGGGGCTCCTTTTCTTTTGCTTACATCTCAGAACAGATTAGCAGTTCCTAGGTTTGCTGGGCAAGAGGGCATCTGCCTGTGCTCCCAGAACTTGGCTTTCCACCCAAAACTAAGGTGTTTCAGACCTAGTTGAGCTAGGTATATTAACTGCTCTTGCAGCAGCCTACCTTCAAGATTGAGAAGATGCTGTTTCAAAGAAGATCCTTGTTGCTTTCTCCAGGAGGCTGTATTAAGCAAGGAACAGAAACATAAACTGAAAGCACGCAGTATCAGTGAGCAGTGGATGAAGTTTTAACCATTAAATTAATGCAGGGGGGAAAAAAAAGATACGGGATGTTCCAAATGCAGCTGGGGAGAAGCCGGTTTTGTTACGTCCAAAGGAGAGTTGGAAGCAACAATCTTTACACCTCATTTCCCAAATCTTTTCAAGGGCACTGAAAGGAGCATGGTGGAGAGGAAGCAGGTTGTTCAGACTCTGCGCTTAAAAGTAGAAACCAGAGTCTTTTGAGTCTGCTCTCGAGATTCACACATGCCTGTCAGCAGCACAGGGTCTGTCTTGTGCTCCACTTGGTAGAAGGGACAATTCTTCAGGTGCTCCGACATGCACGTGACATCGTTGCGCTGCCATTTGTTAACCCTGGAGAACAGGCTGCTGAACTGCCAGATCTAGTACGGCAAAGGGGAGGAAAAGAGGGGAGAGAAAACAGGAATGTTGGTAAAAATAGAAGAGGATTTAAAAAATCTATATAGGCTTACAGTGGGTGTGCGTTACTTGTACTAGACAGGCTAGTGAACATCTGGTTGTGCAGGGCTGGCATAACAAGTGAAAATGGGGTATGTATTGTTATGGACCTCATATTTGCTGGTTTTGCTGCTTTAGTCATCACCTGTCATTTTTAACGGAAAAATATCCTTCTACAGTTTTTCATGCCAATCCAGTGCAGGGCATGAGGAAATCCAGGACACCTGACCACCACACCTCTACAGAAAACTCCATCATGTGTACAATATGATCCAAGAGGTTTATAAAGCAAAGTGACTACAGCATGCTTGTGTCTCAAAGAAACCTGACTTCATAAAGAGCTTCCAAAGCATCTAGGTTCAGCCCCTCTGCTATGAGGACAGGCTGAGAGAGTTGGGGTTGTTCAGCCTGGAGAAGAGAAGGCTCCGGGGAGACCTGATAGCAGCCTTCCAGTATCTGAAGGGGGCCTACGAGAAACCTGGAGAGGAACTTTTTACAAGGGCATGTAACAATAGGATGAGGAGTAATGGCTTCAAACTAGAAGAGGGTAGACTGAGATTAGATCTCAGGTAGAAATTTTTCACTGTGAGGGTGGTGAGACACTGGAAGAGGTTGCCCAGGGAAGTTGTGGTGGCCCCATCCCTTGAAGTGTTTAAGGCCAGGCTGGATGGGGCTTTGAGCAACCTGGTCTAGTGGGAGGTGTCCCTGCCCAGGGCAGGGGGTTTGGAACTAGATGATCTTTAAGGCCCCTTCCAACCTAAACCATCCTATGATTCTGTGATTCTATGATCTAACAACAACTTCAGAGAAATTAACATTACAACACTGTTATTATTTACCCCATTCCAGAAGAAGCCTGGGAAATCTAAGGTTAAAGTTATTCCTAGAGGACACACAAACTTGTAAAAAATAGAAATGTGCAGTTAAAATTTTCCGATTCTGTTTACAGTGATACCATGTACTGTTTAGTGATATACTAACATGTAGTGATAAGATGGTGATTAAGTCACTTTAATATTTGCTCTATATCATTAAATCAAATGAATTTTTAAATTCATAGTTCTTCCGCCTAAAAACGTTCCTTCATGTGGAAGAAGGACAGTATGTGGCTGTGCTATGCTTAAGATTACCTGAGTCTGTCTGAGTCCTAAATAATCATAGCTATTACACACTGTAGTCAAGAAATTCAGACTAATTACAAATAAAATGTTTTCAAGCAGTCTCTGCATTGCAAACAAGATTCCTGTGTGGTCCATACAGAGAGCTAACATGAAAAGGGTTCGACAGTCCTTAAATTCAGTGCTGCTGGTTTGAAATTGCACTGCTATAACTGAATTTAATTGCTATATGATTGCTCATCCAGAATGTCTTCCTTCTACTGAAGGAAGTCACATCCTCCAGTAAGTTATTGCAGTGGCTAATTCCTGTTTTGGATTGGGCTGATTCAACTTGCAGACACCAAACTTTGTTACCCAGATTTTAAATTCACCACACTTCATGTTTTCTCTCAATTAAGAGTCCTTTCTCTTAATATTCATAAACTGCTAAGCTTCCATCTGCTAAGAATCAATAGGTGGAGATCTTCAGGTATCTTCTTGAAAGCCAGGTCCTTAGATAATTTGTGGGAGTCTTCCCTGGACCTCTAAATTATCTGTTCCTAGATCTCTGTTTTGTCTGCTTGGTCACGCTGGAGTCTCTCATGTTATTGTTTCAAACAGTTTTATGTTAGAGCAGCTGCAAGGCCATCAGCTAGAAAAAAATGTGTAATAACTATTGTTCAACTTAGACTGGGCTGTGTTTACATATTTCTTTCAGACTACCTACACAGCCAATGAGGGTGGTAATTTTCCAGCACAAACAGCGGGAGACCAGCTTTGCAGAAGGCTTCCTATCCCTGTGCTGCTTTCTCAGGTGCTCGCAACCTAACAAGTCAGACACTCATGGCAACCCTGTGAACTACTAATCATGGAAGTCCTCAGTGTCTGATGTGAACGCCTGAGCTCCTTTCACAGCCACGTCTCCTTGTTCTTTACCGTTTTGGCATTCTAAAGCGTGTTTTAGTTTTGACATATCCTAAATCAGTTTGTAAAGAACAAAAAAAGTATGAACTTCAAGTTCTTCAAAAATCCATGTGTAACATTCAAATATCAGGAATTCTCAGTTCCCAGTGCCTAAAAATGGTGCAGATGCAAACAGGTTACCCAAGGCACACTTGGGTGAGGACTTCCAGCTAGTCAGAAGATGTCCATTTACACCTTCCCACCTTTGCGAGATGTACTGCATTTTACAGCCCTGACCCCTGACAATTATGGTGAAAATTCACAACCTCATGAACCTTCCCCACATCTGCATGCTTATATGCAGCATCCCTTGCTACGCTTGTGTTTTATTTGGAGAGAATCCATGACTGCCTTTTTGCCAGTGTCACAGTCACTTGCCTTTTTGCGAGCTTTCCACGAAGTACCACCATGGGAATATCTTTTTTTCTCCCAGACCAGCAGGACCATTCCCCTCTCTTGAAGAAGAGTGGCACAGATGTCCCTCATCAGCACTGACACTTGCGATAGCTGAGATAAACTGAAGCTGTCCAGGAACCCTGCAATGTACTTGAGCACTTCCACTGGCAGGCTGCTCAGCGAGTCCTTATTTCTCCCTCGATTAGTCTCTGTGGAATTGCACTTCCCTGACTCAGCAAGTAGGGTGTCCACCTCTGGCTTAATAGCAAATGTCTTGAGAGGCTTGCTGTATATAACCTTGGCCTTAAGTCCCTCAGGGCGGAAGTGATTTTGAACAAAAGTACATCCCAAGTAGGCCAGTGGGCAGCGATGCTGAAACCATCCATCGAGACATGACTGGATATCAGCGTGCACGTTCTTGAAGTGGGATGGGAACTCATCTCTCCTGAAGAAATGACTGCAAGTGAATGTGAAAGCTGAACTACTTTTGTTGTGTCTTCTAGTTACACATTCAGTGTAGAGCTCCACGTGGAGTTCTGGTGGGCTTTTTTCATCCAGAATATCTGCTAGAACAGCATTGGATGAGAAGGGCTCCAGAGGAAAACTGTATGTCTGTGTTGCAAAATCCACAAAGAGTCCGTCAATACCCCTTGCTTCGGAGATCTCATGGCCTTTCAGCTCTTTTTCCAGTGCACACAGCAGTGTGGCTTGAACTATATTTGTCTTAGGTAGTTCTTCTAGGTTTATTCCCAATTCTGAGGTATCCACCGACTTGTCTAAAGTTGGCATCTTGTGGCCCAGCGCATCTCCTAGCCGTGCTCTTTTTCCACAGTAACTGACTGGCACTTTGAAGGTGTAAACAGTCTTCACCTCCTGAGCTTCCAAGTTCCCATAGACAAAGTCTTTTTCTTTGGGCGTGCAAGCAGCTAGCTGACCAAAGCGGATAAGCATTCCCCCGTGATGTACCAGATACATGTTGTAATCACCTACACCAACTTCCTTCTTTAGCCTCTCCAGGACCCCTTCTTGCCAGGGAGCCAGTCCTGTCCTTTCTGTATTCGGTGTCACTTGTTCAGGCTTTTGGTTTTTTGCCTCTTCTGCACCATCAGGTACTTCCTTTGCCTTCTCTGTGGAGCTGGCAGCATGAGGGGCTGATGCTGTTTTCTTGGAAGCCTCCTCTTTCTTTTTTCCTGAGCTGGCTGACGAGCCTGTTACCTTGCAAGCCAGGAGCTCTTTGCTGAAAATGTTCTCCCAGGTTTTGTAACTCCCCAGATCCATTCCCTCTTTGTCCTTTGCCAATTGTTCACGCTCATGTTGGCTGAGCTCGGACAACTGGTCATTGCCCTCTTGGGAACCACAGGCTATTCCTCCGACAGCACCTTCTTCCCCACCCATGGCTTCATCCATTAGCTCTTCCACTTCATCGTTTTTCCTCCACTCTGGAAACAAGTCAGCTATTTTCAAAGTCCTGAAAAGTATCTTCTGGTCTCTGAGCGCCAAGGCTGTGTCCAAGCACTCTTCATTCAAGGTCTCCTTCATAATATTCTTGTGGAGGGTTGTGTCTGAATCCACGTTTGGCCAGCGATTCCACTCCATTGAGCAGCAGACAACGCTGGCTGGACAGACCTGGAGGTGCTTTGCCAGCTTAAAGCGGGCCATAGAAAAAGGGCAACCATAGGCTGAGTTGAGGCAGGAGACCTGCTCTAAGGGACAGAGCAATTGGTGCTCCTCCTCCTTGCACATATGGAAGGTGGCCCCGCAGTGAAAGCGGCAGTTGATCACCATGCAGGAGATGGAGGGCTCAATAGGTGCGCAGCAGTGCCGGTTGAAACATCTCTCACAGTGCCTGTGCTGCCCAGGGGGAGCTTTCTGAGCCCGGTGCTGTGTGTAGCAAAGACAAGAAGACAAGAGTTATTGCCCGAAGGAGCAAGAATGGCCACAGGCCATCCGTGCCCGTGCTTGGTTTCTACATGGTAGGTGCTCACATGCACCTCTAGTGGGAATAAGGCTGTGGGCAAATGGCTGACAGCTCCATACAGTCACGTATCAGCACCGATACCCAAGGTACAGCGTGGCCTGACAGCGGCACAGATACAGATGAGATTAGCCTCATTAGCCCAGCAGAGGCAGCCAGGGTTTGAGAGCAAGCTGTTTTCTGTCTCAATATTCACACTGTGTCTACCTATACCAAGGTGCTGAAATGAAGACAGCCAGAGGCACAGTGAGGGAGCTTCCCAGTAGGAAGGGGGCCTACAGAAAAGATGGGGAAGGACTTTTATCAGGGAGTGTAGCGATAGGACGAGGGGTAATAGTTTTAAACTGAAGGATGCTAAATTCAGATTAGGTATTAGGAAGAAATTCTTTACTCTGAGGGTGGTGAGACACTGGAAGAGGTTGCCCAGAGAAGCTGTGGATGCCCCATCCCTGGAATTGTTCAAGGCCAGGCTGGCCGGGGCTTTGAGCAACCCGGTCTAGTGGGAGGTGTCCCTGCCCATGGCAGGGGGGCTGGAAGTACATGATCTTTAAGGTGCCTTCCAGCCCAAACCATTCTATGATTCCTCAACACTGTTTGAATAGGAAAGATGACGTTTCGTCCTCCTCTCTAGAAAAATTAGCTGGTTGGTTGGCCAACGTGTCTTGCCATCCCCCCCCTAAAGATATGAATGTTGTGCAAATGAACCTCCCTTTGCTCTACACCAGCAAGGCTGACAGTGAGGATTATAATCGTGATCCCAGTACCCAGTGTGAAAACAAGCCTGGGTAAAGGCTAATTTGCCTGGCCTTCTGTACTCTGCTTTCCTGATTTACCCTTACACTCTTCAATGATGCCCGCATGTCATGCAACAGAGGCTGCAGGGGACCTTCCTTCAAGCAAGCTGACTTGCTACATTTCATTTCAGGTGTCAAAACCTGGAATAAGGCGATGCTTCCATCTGCATTTTGGAGAGAAGCTCCAGAGTGCAGGGCGAGCTTGTTGCAAGGTTATACTGGCCTAGTTAGATCCATTTTCTTTCACTTTATTTATAAACTTCCTTTCACTTTTCTTCCCGTTCCTGTCACCAGTGAATGCCAAGTAGATAGAAAGGAGGAGAAGAGGGCAGGTATGGTATACCTCATCCTCAGCTCAGCACCATGGTGTGCAGTTAGGGCAGAAGGGGAGCGACAAAGTTCTAACCTCAAGAGCTTTTCCCTTCCTGTTGATGGAGCAGGGGCGAGGCCAGCCCTGAGCATGTCTTTTATAGCGTGCCTCTTTGAGCAAGAACCCATTTTTGTTCTTTTGGGATCTATTTTAGAGCATGATCCTACAAAAACTGGTCACCACTGCTCTACTTTTTCAGTTCATCCTACGTACTTCTGACAAGTCCGTGTCAAACATTACCCGAAACTGAATGGGTGAACCTGAGTTGATCATATTTTAGATTCAGTTTATGAAAGTGTTAGTGACACCACAAGGGGCCAAAAAATAGGGGAAAAGGTCCCATGCAACAATTAATAAACAATACCAGTCTCAATTTCACAAATTCAGCTGCCACCAGCCAGCTCCATGAATTTAACTTTTTGCAACCAACAGACTGGATTAACAGAACAAGTTGGGGATGCCAAAACAAATGTTTCAGAAATTTCAGCTATCTTTATTATATAAACAAGCTAAATGTTTTCTTAAGGACGACTGCATTTCAGTTCTCACATTTCCATATTAAAGCAGTTTCAAAATATATATATAATTTTTCCCTCTCTGCTCCTTAAAACCCTTTGATATAAAAAGGACATACAATTTTCCTGAGATCCAGCAACAAAAGGAGGTACAAGAACATGATGTATGAACATCCCTATATAAAAAATTATCACTACCAGATTACTGGCTTTGTGTCAGAATGAACAACTGATCTGCGTTGTTTTCATTATTGTGTTTTTTATTCTTTCCCAGTAAGTCAAGTAAATCAGTTTAAGTAGTAAAATTAATGCACTTATGAGGTCTGCTTCCAAAAGTTCCCAATTTCCCTTGCTCACAATATCTCTACCTTTGCAATAATTCCTAGCACTAGCTGTTACTTCTCCCTTAACATGGGAAAACAGAAGCGCAGAGTCTGACAGCAAGTAAATGGAGATGGTGATTAGCATGAGGCATGCCTTCTGTTGTAAAAAATCTAAGAACATAAGAAATTACATTCTGGGTCAGACCAGTGGTCCACCCAGTCCAGCAGTCTTCTTCAACAATGTCCGTAAGAGACACTGTTTAGGGGGAACACGTAGGACGTCCTGTGGTCCTTTCCCTTCATACACAGTTGTCGGACTAGGGAACTAGAGGCTGCTCAGTAACTACTTGGAGCTGCTTCCCTGGATACCTTCAGCTGGTATCAGTAACTTGGCCCAAAGAAGAGCTGCTGCAAATAGAAAAGTCCAAACTTCTGACTTTCTGCTCCTTGCTGTAGAGGGTGCATTCCGGCTTGATTTGGTCTACTACAAATCTTTGTGCAAGGGAAAAAGCTAACGATAAGGAGGAACTGTACTTCTGTTTCCAAACAGGACCCAGGGCACTTTTTTTGTGGTGAAAATGAGAAAAAGATTTTTGACAAGTCTTCACACCATGCTTTCTACACAGTAGGAACTACAATAGGCCCAGCAGACTCTCATTTGGCTCTTGGGAAAATTACATTCTATTAGTAAAATAATTTAGGCTTGGGGTTCTTTTCGTTTGTTTTGGTTTGTGGGGTTTTTTTTGTTTTTTTAAGGTTCAAGAAAATACAAGAGTGTCATTTACCTAGAAGTGACTGCTTTTGCAACCCCAGGCTTAAGTGACCTGGCCCTGAGGAGAGCTGTGCTACAGAGGAAGTGGGCTTAGGCTCAAGGGGAAGAGATGCTATGTGAAGCTGCTTCCATTCTCTTTCTTGAAGGTGCTGTTTTAACTTCTTGGCTTTCACATCCAGGCAATGGAAGTCATGAACAACGCAGACGAGGGAAAGATGTCTGGGAAAGGCAATGCATGGGTTCCTGCAGTCACCAAATACCACACACTTGTGTTTGATGTGCATTAATTGCTCAATGCATCTTTGTTCCATCCATTGCAACTTCCAACAATGACCAATACCTGTTTGCACCTCTTAGTGAATCCCATTCCTCCTCGGATCCTGCAGAGTAAAGGAACAAGTCCTCTGTGGTCCTTCTACCTAGGGACAAACTTAACACTCTGAAGTATAAAGCTCAAGTACCTTTACCTTTGTTTGCAGGGAAAGAGCTTGAGACAGCAATGCAGAAAAATAGTATTTTGTGACTATCCACTATAACATTCCCTGCCTCGTCTTGCGAAGCACTGGCTTCTGCACAGAGGTGACACCAGGGTGCTGGCCAGGGTGGCCCCAGACACATCCAGCCCTTAAATACATGTGGTTTAGGGTGGCATCTGTCCTGCTATAAGGCTGTTTAGTTACGTCTACTTTAATGTGGCTCAGAGAAGCAGGAGATACAAATGGATTTATTTCACATTGGCAGCATCCTTGCTGCTCTCATTCTTGTAGTATTTTGCTGCAAATATAATCCCTAAAAATAGTCCCAGCTATGACTTGCATAAGGTCAGAGGAAGGCTGGGTACATTACACTGCAATAAAAACATGAATGTGTGAACAATACTTTCCACTGCAAAATCAACTCTTGGAGAGAAATAATTGATCAATAAAAATACATCTGAGGCACGGGCCTTATGGTTCTCCAAAAACACAGAAAGGGCTGATTGCAAAGTTTCTGGAGAGGAGCCTGCTTTCACACTGTTGCATGCTGAAACGCACCCCATCTGAATCACATGTACAGAAAGAAAACATATGCTTTTTTTATCAAAAGTGACCATATCAGAGCATTCAGATCCAGAATAAGTGTTCACCATTGTTCAGATCTGCCATTTTTTGTTGAGTTTACCTCATCTCCAACTTCTTTATGCTGTTCTGTCAGACAAATTATTTCTATATCTCTCTGTTGTCAAATCTGTGAAGCTAGAGGACAGGAAGAAGGGGGAGAAAAATTTCCTGGTATTTATCAGGGTTTGAATACTACTTCTATTCAGACATGCTGGTAATCCAGAGCTCTGCATTTTAACTGATGATCTACTTAGCTCTCTTGTTTAGTTGATTATAGGATTGTCGGTACACAAACTAGAACTTTCAAAACCCTGAGCAGAAAGTTTACAAATTCTTGCCTCAGTAAGTTTGATACATAACATCCAGAGGCAGGAGACACACAGATATGTCAGGTGATGAAACATTTCTCTAAACCTGTACACTTGTTTCCCTGCAACTTGAAAAAATTGCCTAAGAGCTAAATTGGGGAAAAAAAAAATCAAAACAGAAATGCTTACTTGAATCATGCTCAAGCTACTGTGGAAAGAAAGTATGCAAATTACAGTTCACAGTCTGTCCACTTTGATAAATCTTTATTTTTAGGCCGTCATGACAGCAGATCAAGTAAGGTTTAAAAATATACAGCTCCTATTTTGACTGCAGATATGTCTGTGTCTGGAGCAGATCTGTTCAGTGACAATAACTTACAGTTTATAAACAAATTACAATTTATTTTCAGTAAATATGTATTTAATTCAGTTGCAGTCAATGAGCTAAAACAATGTAACCGTTTTCTTATTTGGTATTTTATATATGTGACCGATCATATAACATACTAAGGTTATACATCATATCTAAGCCCTTCTCACAGAATCAAGGGATGCCTCCCATTTTGCAGAACCATCAAAAACGGCCATCTGAAACCCCAGATAATTACCTTAAAGACTGCCTCAGAGATGAGATCGCAAATGAACATGAAACAGTATTTCTAAGATATATATTGTGAGAAGGAGCTCTCAAAAAAAATCTTAGGAAAGTTTGCATCCCAATGCTAGAGCCAAGAATGTTAAAGTTATATATAATGTTACAACAGAAAAATATTTTCAAGGAAAGTGAGTATTTTTGGTGAAGTGTATTGGGCAGATAGGAGATATTATCTATTTCTTTTAATCCTTGTTACCCAGTATGTACTGTTTATCTCATTTTTATCATAATACTTAAATCCTGAGGTGAATAGAGAGTTATTAATTTCCTTACAGGGTTTTTCAATGTATTTACTATCTTAGTATCTGAGTGGGTTCACAACCAATAATGAATTTATCTTTGCAGCACTAGAGGTGCAACTGATGTTAAAAGATACTATTACTTCTATTTGGCAGATGTGGAAATAAGGTATCGAAAGATGAAAATAAATAGAATTAAATATAATATTTTAAATAAATAGATAAGTAAATACATATATACACACCAAGCATGGAGATGCTCAGGTTCTGAGATTTCATTTGAAGTTGCATGCTTCCTGCACAAAAACCCTGGCAGAGCCAGCTGCAGAATCACATTTTCTAGGAGAGCATCTAAGTCTCCTTAAACTAGAGATTTTCTTCTTGTTTCGTGCAATGCTCTTCCCCAATCACTATGTACTTAATAACCTCAGCAAGATACCAGGCTTGGGTCTCCTTCTGCTACACAGATGTATTTATTTCTTGGAGCTGAGGAAGAAAACACTATGCCATTGGAAACTGTACTGTCCTGCATTTGTACATGATTCTTGGGAGCCTAGTTTTTCAGAAGACCTGTCCTTTGATACAAAATAAAAAGCAAACCTAAGAATGCTGTCACCACCTGGAATCACAGTGACCCCTAAGTGAGTCAAGCCCCACATCTTGACACCCACAGCAGGGACAGCTACAGCTTGAGCGACTTCCTTGGTGTCAGGCGGAGCAGGTCACTGTCCTTTGTGACACACCTGCTCTGCAATTGCCATTCAGACTGATCTTGTATATACATGTTGCCAGACGAGCTTTAAACAAGTCAGACAGTGAATATGGTACAACCCAGTGTAGGTGGAAAGGGAGAATAAAAGGCATAGATGAAAACTTTATCAATAACACTAACAAATTTCTAGCAAGCATGTGCAAGATATTGTTTCTTTGAGGCTCAGACCTTGAACAAGTGGATATGGGTTTTCTAGGGGCACTTTGATTCCAGGACAATCCTTCTGGTGAACCTCAAATCCCCAGTATAAGACACGCAGTGTAAAAAGGTTTTCCACGAGAAAACTGACCTGTTAGGTAAGGCCAAAGATGGAAGGATGAGGCTGTGACAATCAGGGAGCTACTCCCTGAATTTTCTAGCTGGGGATCAGCTGATTGAGCCTGTGGTGTTTCATGGAAATAACCACAGGTTCAGACTTACTGAACAGGCTGGAATTGCCTTATACTGGGGGAAAAGAAGAGAAAAAAAAGCTTTAAAATGTCAGGGTTACAGTACATCCTTTCAGAGCACGCATGCTGCTCAGGTTCCCACAGCAGCACATCAACTTCTCTTCAGCTCCCTAAACCTGGCATGTGGGACTGTGGAGCTCAAGAGAAGCTGTTGCACCATCCGGCCTCCCCCGTGCCTGGTAAATCTGTGCCGCATGCATGCAGTAAAGAGGCACTGAAACTTGCTAGTGCAATTCCTGTCCAGCGAAATGCACTGGTGCTGTTTATGGGAGGAGTAGGGAAGAGTTCAGAGCAGTGAGGCACAGGTAACACAGGGCACTGCTAGTAGAAACCCCACGCAGCACTCCTCCTTTGAGACCTGAATCAGCAGTATTTCTTGCTCCTCCCTGTCTGGTGAAATGTAGCTGTAGTTCACCTGAGACAAACCCATCCCAAAATTCCAGGTGCTGAAGTGGTCCCCTGGGCTGGCGGTAGGGTGCAGGGCAGCCCAGCAGCAGGGTCTTGTGCTGGGCATGTTGGGGAGTCGCGTGGGAGACTGGCAGGACAGGGAAAAGGGGGGAGGCTGTGGCACAGAGCTGCTCAGCTGCTCCTCATGCATGTGAGGGGGCCCTGGGCTGTCCTTGATGGAGACAAAGCCAGGAAAACTCTCACTTCGCATCCTTAACTGGGAAATGGGCCTGGTTTTTGTCTGACTTCAGCAAGTGCTTTAAAATAACAGGTTGTGGTTAAGTTGCAGTTTGAGGAGAAAAAAAAAATGGTCCAAATTGTGTTTTTTTGCTTTAGGCTCAGGTCCTATTTTATGCTGTGGTAACAGTCTCATTAAGATATTTTTCTGAAAACTTCTTGAGATAATCAAGTGAATGGTTTTAAGCAAAACAAAAGAAACCCAGTCAAAGGCAGATGCCCCACATAGAGAATTTCAGAGCTATTGTTCAAGGTCTAAGTCATAAAAACAAGAGAGAAAAGATTCCTGAATAAAAATTGCTAAGCAGCCACAACTCTAAAAGGTACAGTAGTACCTCTAACACTTGTGATTCTTACTTCATCATCTTATTATTCATTCTGGCCTAAAAACATACTGTTTGCAGTCTGAATCTATAAAACTCACCAGATTTTAAGGCTTAGCATTTTTGCCAGGAAATCGCTCTTGCCTCCCCTCTGACCCTTACTGTATCTCCTTGTCTTCTCAGAGCTTCTTGAAAATTACAGAAATTGGATGTTTGATTTATAATCTGTCCTGCTATTGAAGCTCCCATCTTAGAATCAGCATCTTAGTGTTTTCTAAACCCCAGATACAGTCCTGCAAGCTATGGCTAATCCACTGAATATATTATGGAGGGCTTTTTTTTAGAGTAGTCTGTCACAGCAGCGTTCAGTATCAGCTGCCTCTGTTTTAGGGTGTCATTTAAGACATCTTGTGTCTGATTATTCTACTTCATTCTACTTATTCTACTATTACTAAGGCTGTTTTGAAGGCAGCTCGATACAGCAACTATTGCATTGCATAAGGTTTGACCAATAAAGACTCCAACTCTATTTACAAAGCCTTACCTTAATCATAGAGTCCCTGTGTGTGTACCAAACACTTGCTTTCCTGGTTGTGCTCAGTTGGGTTGAAGTGAGGTGGGTAAGGGAGAACTGCAAGCAAGGAAAGAGAAGAAAATAGGAGGACACAGAGTAAGCCCAGGCAGAAACATCAAATAGTTTTGGGATGTTAAAAATAAAACTTGTGCATGTGACCATGTAGCTCAGCTTACAGAGCAGTCTATTCCACTGTATTTGTTAACACTGTCACTTCTGGAGTGATACTTCACAGAGATGATGTGAGAGACAGAACCAAAATACTCTGTAACCCCTGCATGAGAGGAAAAGATCAAAACCCTTTCCAGAGCTGTGGATCAGCTCCCTGCAGCTCTCTGATGGAGGTTTGCCCTTTACAACTTAACTGCCCTTGGTGCCCACACCAGTTTGTGATTTCTGCTGGTGGAATTGTCACCGTGCCCCCAGCTCCCATCATCACCAACTCTAGCATCTGGTGCAGAGAGCAATGGCGGGTTTCTGATCTGTCTGGGAAGGGGTGGGCAGAAAGAGAGCGGGAATGGCCCAGAGCTGAGCAGCTGGGCCGATCTGCCTGCCCACCTCTTGGCACCCCCAGGAGACTCCCCAGCTCCAGCCCCTTCACTGCACAGTGAAAGGGTCCCACCAGCCACTGGGAGGAAGCCTGAAGGGTGCAGCTCCCAGCGTCACCCTTCCTCAGCCAAACTTAAGGAAGCAAAGGAGAAAAGGAGAGCAGTCACGTTTTACTATCAGCAGGGACCCATTAAAGCATTTCATAGTGAGTTTCCTGGTGAACACTTAATACTCGTGGTGAGTACATACAGACGTACGGGTACTACTACATGTCAGTGAGGTTCAGGGGTGCAGATGGGGCAGGTGCTCCTTCTCCCTGCTGGGTGCTCCCTCCATTTGGCTGCAAAGACATTTCTTGTGACCCTGCTGCTGTATGTGACCGCTTTTCACCAACTCAGAAACATGGAACACCACCGTTTGGCTGTGGCGGCAGCAGCTCTGAAATGCTAAGTCACAATGAACTTGTTGCTTTGGCTTATCTTTCTCTTTCCCTATCTGCGAGCTCCCAGTGACTCTCATCATTTGAAAGAGTGCAGGCAACTGTGTTTTCATTTTTAGGGCTGAACAAAATGTCAGTAGGTGACAACCAAAGCTTGCTGTTGCCAATCGTAATTTAGTAGTGCTAAATATGGTCAGCAGTCTGGCTCCGTGGCCTTTTTTAGAAAGGGCTGTATTATCATGATACCATTTTCTGTCATCCCATTGCACTGGGGAAAACAGGGGCCAGTGGTAATATGCCTAAACCCGAATTTCACCCAATCACAATGTGATCGCTCATCTGTTTACCCTGACCACTTCCACCTCTCACCCTGCAAATCAGGGTCATTCTTCAGCCTTCAGTGTTGTCATTGACTTTCAGACTGTGTTTAAAAACACGCTGCTTGTGTGTCTCATTTTTATATAAAGTAAAAATTTCTTCTCAAAATTGTGTATTACTGGTTTAGGGGTAAAGTCCCTCCAACTGAATTAAGCCAGATTACTAAAATACTCTGAGCTTCAGAATTAGCTGTTGAAGCTACCTTATGTCTTAATCCTACTGGCACCCGCTGTCGGCCTGTTTTTAGATCTCTGTGTTTCCAATCTGAACTCTGGGGGTGCTTTTTACTGCTTCTATGGGTTGCTTGGTGATCACGCAAACCCAAACAGCCTGCCCTGGGCCTGCCTCACTCTGTTTGGTACGCTGTCTCACAGCCTCATGTAACACAAATCCTCAAGTTTCGCAACTCTTTGCCTGCAGGTGATGGCTGTACTCCAGAAAGGCATCATCTGTGGTGGCCTTTCAGGGCAGGGTATCACAAGATGTGC
This sequence comes from Chionis minor, assembly GCA_013398295.1. NCBI lineage: Eukaryota > Metazoa > Chordata > Aves > Charadriiformes > Chionidae > Chionis > Chionis minor. Next base: position 71,337 of record VZSF01000003.1, on the reverse strand, counting down.
AGAATGAATGTAGTTCACCATCCCAGAAAATGTGTACGTGGTAGAGAGAAGGGAGCAGAAGACGGAAGTTGACGGGAAATAGGAATTCATCCTTGTACCTACAGCAGCACATCATTGTATAGCTCAGCTACACCCAAAACCAGACTGTCAGCAAAAACAGGAGAACTTGCAGATCTCTACTGCTGCCCTTACCTGTGCTCATTTGCTTCAAGGTATCTCAGGAATGCCAACCAATACTGCAACCAGACCTCCTGCGGCAGTACAGATGTGCTTAATGGCAGGGTGTGAGAAACATGAAATCTCTGAAAAAAAAAAAGTAACTGTTATTTATTTTTGATGCAAATGCTTTGGGAGAAAGCTGTTGTCTGATTGCTTTAATCTCTCTTACCGCAATTCTGTGGGTAGAAATACTGTACTATATAGCAGCCCTATAAAACATACCTATGTATAGGTATATGATATGTATTAGGATATGTATGATATGTATACAAATACACTTATCTATTAATACGGGAAAATCGGGCGAGACCTGGTAGCCTGAGAGAGGCAAGGCTGATGTAGCTCCATGCCTCTAGGCACAAGCAGTAGCCAGGCTGAGCTTGTATTCCCGGTATGCACGTACACAAACACACATATACACCACTGCAACATATATACGGATGGCTACACAGATCACACAGCCAGCCATGCAGACCACTCACACGAACACAGGTAGTGCCAGCGGCCTCATCCCACCCTGCTCTCTGGCTGAGCAGGATGGAGGTGCGCTATTGAGCAAGTACATATATGCATATGCACACAATGTGGCTCCCTGCAGCAGCTGGGCTCTGGCAGTCTGCCCAGTAGCTGCCCCTCAATCCCCACCTCTTCAGTCTCCCTGGTACCCCAGTAGTCAGCTCCCCCGTCGTGCTCTGGACCCCCTAGGGATCCCCAGGCCCCTCAGCCTCTTTGGCAGCTGCCGTGACCCTCCCAGTCCCCCTGGCAGCCGGGTCCTCCCTCACAGCACCTCTGGCACCCAGGCCTCTTTGCTGGCTGGTCCGGCTGCACCCTCGCTGCTGCTCACACACTCGCCCACGCCAGGTGCTGCCCCACGGCCCCAGTCCCAGCCCAGCCGCTGGCACCCAGGACCCCGCACACACATGGCAGCAGGAGCCCCCCACCCCCGGCAAACTGAGAAAGGAGTTTAACGAGAAGACGGCACAGGCTGCGCTGGTCGGGCACAGGGCATGGCCAGACAAACCACCACAAACCATTTACATGCAACTGGCATTTTTTATTCCCGTATCCCTCCATTCTTCCACGCTTGTTCCTCCACAAATCACCTGATCCTTCCCTTTCCTCCCTTTGTTAATCCCTAAGTATCCCCCAATGAGCCCTGTGCAGTCCCCAAATGCTCTTCCCCTGCATCCCATTGCAGCGTCCTCCCCAGCCCTAAAGGGGCTACGGGGCTGAGGGTCCCTGGGCAGGCCCGGAGCGGGTGTTCCTTCCTCTGAGTCCTTAATTTGGGTTCCTGCCCACTGTTGTGCCCCTGTGCTCGAGGTGGACCTTTGGTGGGATGATGGGTCTGGAAGCAGCCCAGCAGGGTGCTGTTTGGGTTCTACCTCCTGCTGTCCTCTCCCTGTGCTGCTTTGTGGGTGTGCAGACCACCTCTTATCACACAACCGAACACGTGCAACATAGCTCAGCATGTCTCACAGCTGACCAGCACTGTTGTGGCTTTTCTTGCTACCTACGTATGGGACCGGCGTCCATCACCTGTATCCACTACTGCCACTCGGCTGCGCTCAGTCTCACTACCGTACCACTGCCCGTGAAGCTGTTGAGATGGCTTTGCTGTCACCCTTTCCCCGCCGCGTGCGCAGAAGAGAGCAAGGCTCCGCCTGCGGTGACACGATTCGTGGTGACACTTGAGGCCGCCGCTAAGTAACCTGTGTCGCGGGAAGCGTTAATTAAAGTGGAAATTCCAGCTCGTTAGGTTATCCCGGGCCGTAAGAGCCCCTGGGGGGGNCCCCGCCCCCCCGGGGGGGGGGGGGGGGTGTTGTCCCTGTCCCTTTTACCGCTGCCTGTCACGAAGCTCCCTTGCGGCCGTGCTGACAGGCGGCAGGTCGCGGCGCGCGGCCGCCGGCGGCCTAACACCGCCCCGCCATCCGCGGCTGCTGTGCCACTGCCGCCGCTAGGCTCCGCAGGGCAGCGCCCGGCCGCCATGTCCCCTCCGCCTCCGGGCCTCCAACCCTCCGGGCGGCCGCCACCGCCACCGCCACCGCC
>VZSF01000003.1:1062-47318 GCA_013398295.1 Chionis minor | reverse complement strand
GGGTGTTTTTTTGTTTTTTTGGGGTTGTTTTTTTTGGGGTTTTTTTTTTTTTTTTTTTTTTTTTTCCTTTCCTTTCCCAGAAAGGAACAAGGCCATCCTGTAAGAAAGCCTTTAGAGGAAATATAGCAATTGGCAGTTTTGCACAACAGTGCCTTTCTGCCTAGTAGGTGTTAAGATATCTAAGCAAATACTGTATTTTTCTTTTTCTGGAAATGATGTATTTGACCACAGCCAATGAGGTGATGCATTTGATCTCTAATAATATTTTTCTGTGTATTGAGGAATTCAAGAAGCCTTGTGTAAAGAATTGCTTTAGAGATGGAAAGTTCACGCTTGTTTCTCCTGAAGATAAAGCATGAGTGGAAATTATAGTTTGTTCTCTATGTTCCTTACAGAGTAGATGAATATTCTTTAATGCCCAGAGGGGTTAGTGTAAAGCACAGACCAAACATTTGACTTCGTAATTTCTGCATGAGGTCAATAACTTGTGTTTGAACAATGATGTATTTCAGACATACAATCTTGCTTTGAAGATTTAGGATGATGAAATATTAATCATGTTAACCAATAGATTTTCAGTTAATCCTAATCCTAACTTGAAAGTATGTATCTTTACTGTACAAATTTGACTAGCTTTGGCTCTAGGTGTATGCTTCTGTTTAATTGTCTACTCAATTAGTATGCTCTCTGTTTTTAGTTACAGCTGCTTACAGACTGTAGCTTGAGCTTTTCTTGAGCAAATGAAATTAAGCTCTGAATTCTCATTATGAGGGTATTTCTGTGGTTGTTGGTTTGTTTTTTGGTGACCGTTCTCTGAACGTTCCTTTGTTTCAATATCTTTTTGTGGTGGTGAAATGACAAGCACTGGATATTACAGTAGTGCTGTTCCAGCAATGCTGTTTGCAGAGATAGTACCTCACTTTCGTTGCTACTTGATACTTTGGTGTGTAAATATCCACCATGTCTTTGCGGACTCTTTGCCACTGAAGCTTGCTGCAAGCTCAGGTTAAGCTGATTATCCAATATGATGCATTGTTCTTTTCAGAGTCACTGACTTCCAGGGTTCAATTCTCCATCCTGTAAGTGTGACCTCTATTCTCTGTTCCTAGATGTCTGACCTTGCATTTGGCTGTATTGAGATGCATGACTGGAGGAGTCCCAGCGCATAAGCATTGGATTGCTTTGTGTAACTTGCCTTTCTCTCTTGTAGCTGGCTCAGAATGTCCCACCTGTACTTAAGGTTGCCTAACATTTTCCACAAGACAAACAGATTTGGGTTTTTTTTCAGTTGCTTATAGCTTTCCACTCTGAAACTTCCCGTTTTCTGTGGCCTACCTCAGGCTGAATAATTTTGAAAAAGTTTTTTTTTTTAAGAGAAATTTAATTCAGGTGCTTGAGAAAATAACATTAGAGGAAATATTTGTTTTCGATTGGTGGTTTGGGGTTTTTTTGGTCCATTTTTGTAGCTTTGAGGAAATGGGTCTTTGTTGTAGAAAATAGAAATGTGATAGGGAGCTTGCCAAAATGGCAGATAGATGCTATGTTCTGCCCATGTGAAAATCCATCCAGACTTAACTACATAATGTTAGTTTGGGTTTTTTGGTGTTGAAACAGGTGGTATTACTTTCTAAATTCAACCATCACTTATACAGTGCTGTTCCTGCAGTATGATTGGTGCATTGTGTGTGGTAAAGGCTACTCCATTTTTTGCTCTTAATGATCACCTGTGCAAGCCAGCTAAGTTGTTAGGTTGTTGTTATCACCTGTGCTGATGTTCAGAGAGCAGGTGGGAAGAGTGAACCTGTTTAGAACGAGTTGTGCAGCCTTCAGCCTTAAGATGTGTGAATTAACAGAAGCACTTAGGAGCCACAGTTAAGTAGTTTATCTGGCTTCTTCCCACGCTGCCTCCTAATAAACTGCTGAGATGTTAAAATTTAGATTGCAGGCAGAGTGGGTTGTAATCACTGGAAAATATTTTTCTATGCAATTCAGGTGCCGAATCCATGATCCCTTTGTTACCAGTAAGTCTCTAAATACCAGTTACAAGTTGCTCTGTAGTAAGCTGTACTAAAGAAGGAAAACACACCACTATAAAGTGTTACCTACATGTTTTCATGGTGGGTTTCTGTGCTGCAGGTCTGGAGGTTGCAGCCTGGCTCACAGCTGACTTTGGGTTTAGTGCGGGCCAGCATGAAAGAAATTCTGTTTTTTCTGACAGCTTTGGAAAAAATCCAAGCACTTCACCATACTAGCTACTAAAACAAAAATTGAAAGCATTTCAATTCAATTGAATTCAATTCAAGCTTAAATATTAGCTCCTGTACTTCTGCATTACAGGATAGTATTAGTACACAATTGCATAGTATTTTTCCAGATGACTCTCATCTCATTTAGAATATGTACAGATTGTTGCCCTGGTAACAAATCAGCAGGTAGTAAAGGAGGCTTTTATTTGTCACACTGTGGTCATGTTTGTTAAAGTTGGAACACATTGTAGTGAATGAAGGAGAGAAAAGGGAAGAGATTCTTACAATTAAGGCAATTGCAGGTTTCCAAGATAAGCGTATCTACTGCTTAGTGTTTGGTGCTGGACAGTTTCCTTATATCAGCTTTCAGTAAGTAGATACCAGTCCTATGGTTTTTGAATGCTCAGTGCAAAATAGTTGCATTTTGTTTTGTGGCTGAGGACTCAGCACCTTCGCAAGTGACTTTTCTAGTTGGGTCTGTGTTTTGAGCAGATCTGGGCTTCTCAGGCTGGATTTCTGGAACGGAAAGATATTTGGCCCTTAATTTTCTCACCTGTAAAATGGTGGTTCTTACCTTGTCTCACAGTACTACTCTGAAGATTGTTATTTGCAAGCAACTCTTACTACATTTGTAACAAATTACAAAAATACAGGAAAATACAGAAGTAGAACTGCATGTTCGGGACAGATGGGCCAGAGGTTACCCCTACAACAATATAGTAAAGGATTAAGAGAAAAAGAAATATTGAAGGCTGTATTTAGTAAGCCATTCTTTGTGCTAAGTGGATAGTAATTCTGTAGAAGGAAATGTAAGTGGTAATATAATTTTGAATATGTGTCATAGCATAAACTTAAAATACTTAATATTATTTTAAATTTACTGGCTAATCATCATCCACTGTTTTTGTCTTACAGTAAGTCTTACAGACTTTGAATTTGTCTTTTATTTCAAACTTCCCTTAGCAGTGGCTCAGGAACAGATACCAGTTTATCTTATCTGATCACGATTTTCCTCACAGTTATTTTTCATATTTATAAACCATTTTTAATCTAATATGTTGCACTATTTCTTTTGCACATGCCAGTTTCTGAGTCTAGTGTGATTCTAAATCAATGGTTTTATAGAAGTCTCTGTGAGAGAATCTTTATAACTATATTTATTAAACAATATGTATTTTAATGAAATTATATCTTGTGTCTTTTTACAAGATCTGTTTCCCATTAAGCTACGCAGGCTGACATTTAATTACCGTGCTATCCTTTAACTCTTCTCTTTCATTATTTGCATTGTGTACCAGTCTTTCTCAGATACTCTGTGTGATCAGTGGTCAAACCATTTGGCATCCATTTTTCCCACCAAAGAAACTGAGTTTATGACAGAAGCTATATCTCTATTATTTATGAAAACCTCTTTGGCTACATCTGTGGTTTTTATTTCTGGCTTTGGTTTACCATTTTTTAGATTTAGTCAGTGGCATATGTCATAGCCTTCTTCCACTTACTGCAGTTTTTTTCTTCCAAAAGACATCTAGAAATTTAGAAATGCCAGCCTGAAATTATTTAGGTTGAAGGACTCCATCAAAGCCCTTTAGACATGCTTAAGGTTGGTCTAGCTTCAGCAGTGTTCTAGCCACAGTTCTCTCTTGAGTGCCCTTGCTGAGGTCTTTAAAACTCAGATGTCAACTTGGGTTTCCTTGATGAGTGCTGAATTACCCTCAAAAACCACGCAAGGCATTACGCTCTGTGAGACGGCTGAGATCGTCTCATAGTGACATATATGGGTTGTCATGCTCTGCTGGACAGGTGGTAGCAGAATCATCCCCAGCTGCCCTGTTCTCCTTTGGGAACGTTTTGTGTTTTCACCTAAAGCAGCCATGGTGTTTGTCCCTCAGCATTTTTCCATTTCTAGTTGTATTACTATACCTTTTGGTAACCATCATTTGTTTGGCAGAGGTGACCTGTGAGTCTGGTGTCCAAGGTCTGCTTGGCTTTTACATCACTAGTCCTGCTCACTAGGTCTTTGTAATCAAAACCGGGAAAAACAGTTGAGGCATGAGCTACTTTCTCTGTTTGTGTGGATGAGATGTGAGAAAGGAACTATGATCACCCCAGCCACTGAAAGAAAGGTGCTTTGTGTATTGGGGCATAGTAGAAGTCATCTCCTAGGAATTTGCCTTTCTTGTGTCCTTCCTTGTGTCCCCTAATCCAATCACACTTGTATGCAAGCTAGTCTTCAGTCTTCATCGCAGCGTTAGAGCCGTTTCCCAAGTTGGTGGCCCAAAGTAGAGAAAGTGCTCACTTCATGATAGTTCTTCTCTACTGAGAGGCACAGACTCTATGCACTGTTGGGGGCTGGTTTGGCACTTGGTTTAAATATCCAAAGGCCTAACAGAATAATGGCTGAGCGCCTTCAGAATCCAGGGGAAAGTGGAGGATTGCGAGAAAACATTATGGGTTATTCACAGAAGACACCATATGGCTCAACAGTACTCTATGCAACTTGCCCTTTACTGTTATTGGCTGCTGAAGTTGTCCAGCACTGTGGGGAAAAAACACTGGAGTTTAATAATGAGTAAAATAAACTGGAGACCTGCAACAATCCCTACTCCAATGTTAGCAATAAATGGAAATTTGTACAGATGTATGAAAATAGATGCTGTCAGTTGACAAGGCATCATTTGCATTTTCAGTTTATAGACAACTGTGCTAACTAAGATGTTGGTTAAAAAGTCATACTACAAATATTAAAATTAGAGGTTCTTTTCATCTTCAGGTCTGCATGCAGATATTGGAAAGTACTGAAATTGAAATTTTTATCAAGTATTTTTTTGATTTAATTTACTGGAATTAAATATTCTTTTACCTCTGTAACTATCAAGGAAAGAAGATAATAATATGTGGAATGTGTAGAACGAAGCCAAAATGTTGTGGCAAGCAAGCCACTTGGATCTTGAGGAGTGCGCAGAAGAAGCAATGGAAATCATTGAGCATTATTCAGACAAACTGAAGACGTGTCATTGTTCACATTGTCCTCTGTGGGAGCCATGATGAAGCTTTGTATTTATAGCAGTGTCTGACAAGAAGAGTTTAAATGAGCTTTGACTTGTATTCCTCACTTCTCTGAAGAGCTGAAATAATTCTTTGAGGAAAGACATCTTCTTTGTTGAACGAAACAGTGCATATTTTTCCAAGATACTTAAATTTCTCTGCATCTTGTGTACTGTCCGTCCTTAGCATCACAAGGATTTCTTGCAGTATCTTCGCTTACCAGGTCCTGTGATATCAGACTACTCAGCCAGACTTCTCTTGCCATAAAAAAATCAAGAATGGGAAAGCTGTAGAGATGCTATTTGACTTCTCTGGTCAGACTTTTTGATGTGAGATTTGCTGTTGCAAAGCCAGTCTGTCATTTCAGGGTCAGAATGGATTCCTGGATTAAGTGATTATCACTGTTGTCAACCCTAAAAATAGATACTACCTTAGTGGCAGGAAAAAAGCCCACAGACAAGTGAAATATGGCTTCCAGGGATGTTTTAACATATGTAAAGGTGTCCAGGCAAGGAGACTGTGTCTTCATACCAAGTTACCCACATGTTCAATAAAAGGAAATTATTACAAATTCTAAGCTTTTCTCTCTAAACGTTTTTAAAAGATCCACAAGTTTATTTAGAACCAGCTGAAATCTTTGATTCTTTCCTTGTGCTTTTCATTGCTGTGAAAATATAAGCATTGCAGTGAGCAATGAGTACGGCTTCTTGCAGTTCTAATACAAATGACACTTTGCAAGAGCTGGCATATGTTCTCTCTAAATTTTTCCAGTAGCACCTTTTCCGTCTTGAGTCCATGCAGCTGCCAGACCCAAGGTTATACTTTTATTTCAGGCAACCTGTTGTCACACAGTTGTAAAAGAGTAAGAATGGGAGTGAAAAATAAGTTTTCTTGGTGTAGATCAATTTAAGGGGAACACCACAGAATAGTAGTAATTGCTGTGCTGTTGCAGAGCAAAGGTCAGTGTAGTGTGCTGCCCTCTCTCTCACTGTGGCTGACAGTCTGGAAAACAGTAGCAGAACAAAACAAACTAATCCTTCCCCAGAACAGTCTCCTGGTCTCTTAACAACTTGTAGTTTAGGGGCTTTATCGATCTATTTATGGTGATATTGGTACTGGGGAGGAGACTTTTTATGTTGTCTGGTGAACTGACCTCTTTATCTACATTTTGTATATAGCTTTTGTTATCTGGTTTTAAATGTATTCATTTTGCAGATATTTGGTAGTGGTTTGGGCCCTTCTGGAGTGATTGGAGGAGATTTTTAAAGGATGTTTTTTAAAGTAGCATCTTTTCTGCCGCCTTTAAAAACACGTCACAGTAGAAATCCAATGTAACAAATCAATTGACTTCGTCTTGATAATGAATAAACAATCTTATTTCAGATTATCTGAGAATTTCCTTTAGGTAACGAGTTTGGCTTATCTGTCAATTTTTTAGAGAAGTAATTTATGTCAAGTAGAGATACAGAGAGAAAAATATGTTTATTTTTTATGGGGAACTTAGATATTTTCAGTGGGAGAAATTGTTAGGCATTTTACTGCAAATAGATGCACAGTCTTCAACTGAGGAGAGATTTAGGGGGGACTTTCAGCTGCTGCCCATGATAGAGGACAAAAGCAGTTCTGTTTATGTGCAGTATTGGAAGTATTTGCAGTGTTGTGTAGGCATTGTATGGGTTTTACCAAGTAAGCAGATACAGGTATTTATTTGATATAACATTTAGCCCTCTGCTGACTTAAACGCAAAAGTGTTTCATACAGTTTTTTAGGTGATAAAATATTGTCTCTATCACATGGAATTAATAAAATTACTTTTATAGTTTGCATAGACTTATATTTAATTTTTTTTCAGTCGTAGTTCTCGTACTAGTGGACAGTGATATCAAAACCACCACTTGACCCAAACATATAAGTCAAAGGCAATAAAATCTTTCTTTCTCATCGTATTACAGAAGATGGATTTCATGCTTCTTTAATTATCTTCTGGTATTTTCGATCTTTTATTCTCAAAATGAAGGGTTGCAGTAATACTGATGTCCAAGGAAGAAAATATCTGTCTTTGCATTTTGTCATGCGTATGTCTAATAGGCAATACTGGTTCTGTCAGTATAGTTTTCTCTTAAAGAATATATGCCAATGCCCATCTGAACTCTTTGATTCTGAGTATTGGTGTATCTTGCATTTAGAGTCTCATTTTCATCTATCTTGATGTCAGCATTTTTAATATGACTGCATAAACAACGCATGCTTTTATGGCTTCTTAGGAAATACTAATATGGGCTGTTCTACAGAAATGTTTTTGGGTAGATACAGACTTGCTTGACCTGTGCTATGAACCATCTGGCCTTGAACCAACGCTGAAGCAGGAAGAGTATAGAATTAGTGTGTTACTAAGCCTGAGAAGATAAGCTCATCTCTTTAATTGTGGACAGGGCAAGGTTATGTCTGCCCCTGAAGTCTTTGGAAACATACATGTTGTCTGTTTTGGTATTCCTTTTAGATGTGTGTAAATATTCCTGAATCGTATAATGAGCTTGGGTGTATATATGTAATACTCAAACCAGAATGCATTCCCCTTTTGTATATTGTCCAGGATCTAACAGTGAGAGCGGAGTATCTCCCACTCTTAATACATACACTGAAATGGTTGAATTGCAAGAACGAAAGTAATTACTATTCTGTTTTACATTGCAGGCAGTGTGGGCTCTTGGCAACATAGCTGGAGACAGCACTATGTGCAGAGACTATGTATTGGACTGTAATATCCTGCCCCCTTTATTGCAGTAAGTCTGTTTTAATATGTTTTTCAGAATTTTGCTTGAGTGTCTGATAAGACTGAAATTTGTTTTTTGCCTTGAATATGAATACCTGTTTTTTTTATTGTGGACTAATCAGACTTTTTAATGGGGGTTCCTGAACTACATTTTGTAATGGAGCTAAAACGGAAACATGTTTAGGAGCAGCTAAGCTGGAACTATTTTATTCTACAGAGTGGGTGGATGTCTGGGCTTAGAGAGTCATAGGATAATTTAAGTTGAAAGGCACCTCTGGAGGTCATCTAGTCAAACCCTCTCTTCATAGCAGGTCAGATCAGAGTAGACTGCTCAATTACTTAATCAGTCAAATTTGGAACATCAAAGGTAGATTCCATAACCACCTGGGGCAGTCCGTTGCAGTATATGACCATGGCATGGTAAAAATCAATGTCTTGATACATAAGCAGAATTTTCTATGTTCTACTTTGTGACAGTTGTCTCTTGTCCTGTCACTACACATCTTTGAGAAGGATATGGCTTCCTCTTTTCTGTATCCACTGGTTAAACTTGTAGGCAGCAGTTAGATCTCCCCTTACACAGTCTCTTTCTAAGGCTGAACATACCCAGGTCTCTAACCCTACTCTTGTGTGTCATTTCTCTAGTCTGCTAATTATCTCGATGGTCCTCTGCTGAAGGACCATAGTATTGTTGAAACAAATTAGGATTACCGAGTGTCTGTTCTTTGCAAGCTGTTTGCAGCTGTGGAGTTTTCTGGTGCTCTCATGAAGACATTGGTACAGTGTGGGATGGCTACAAGAAAAAGAAACTTGAGTTGTTACAGTTGCGGAAAAAGAGTCTTGCCTTACTGCATTCCTCTTAAGCCAAAGAGCACTATGGCTAGTCGTTTCTAAGCTGTCAGGAAAATGCCTTCTTTAGAGGCTTCACATGGTGTTTGACTTAACCAACTCCACAGACATCTTTGTCAGAGCTAGGATTGATCTTGCATAAGGACTCAGTGTACCAGTAGCTGACGCACCTTTTGTCAGAGTGATAGTCCTAGTATCGGAGGGCAGTTTTGGCATGCAGATTTCATGAAGGTGTCAGTATTGCAGTTCATCACATTGTTGGGCTTGCCTTTACTGAGCAGAAGCTGAATTCTGCAACTGGTGTGTGGATGCCACCCCTTCACTACTGCAGGAAAGGAGCAGTTGTGTGTGGTCTGTGGAATTGTGTTCTAACAAGAACCCAGCGGGCAAGGCTCCCATGTGCTGGGAGTGGAGCCAGTGCCTACGGAAAGTCTGTAAATGGTGCTTGCTGTGAGATACATGATGGTCTCGAATGTTTGGGAAACCCTATACTGATTATATGTGTTTTCTGAGGATGTTATGTTCTCCTTCACTAGTTAATGTAGAACAGTGTAAAAGTGGGGCTGATAGTCTGAGACTGACACAAAAATGCAGTTCAGTGAAAAGAGTATTCTCCCAAATTATCTGCACATCCTACTTAGAATAAATTTGCGACAATTACTGCATCTTTTAACTGTTAATCTGCCACATCAGTATCTAAGCAATTAAATGAATACACTTTCAGTGTAATGGTTATTGTTCTTGGGATACTGGGATTCACGTGTCTAGCATGCGTGTTAGTATCCAGCCATCATGCATGATTTTCCACAGGATGTGTTTTTATAAAAAAAAAAATCTAGCATATTTTGCCCTGTTGTATGTTAAAATGTAGGCCTGAATTTCTTTTAGTGATTCATGCGGTCGACCCTACATGGTTGCCTGGCTTTGATTTTTAAAAAGCAAAGGTTGGATTTTTTTGTTTTAGATTGCTTTCAAAACAGAACCGTCTCACTATGACCCGAAATGCTGTATGGGCTCTGTCCAACCTCTGCAGAGGGAAAAATCCTCCTCCTGATTTTGCCAAGGTAAGAAATGTTTGAAACGAAACGTGTTGTGAGGTGGTGGTATCCAAATAAGCAATAGGGGTGGTGAACCTTAAACTAAACAGCAGAAATAGTTCAGAATTTCCCTGAAACAGTGTATGAGCTTCTCACAGATGAAGTTTTTGAATTCATTTAGTCCTTTGGGCAGACATTCACAAGGACTGTTTTAATATTGTTGCCTCCTAGTTTTTTGTTACTGTTCCTGTACTGGAGATGACCATCCCACAGCAGAACAAAACTGTGTACATCTTGGCTGCTGTAGTGCAAAGTATGGCACAGCTTAGCAGACAACTATGAGTTTAAGTTGCCAGACATTGTACTGTAGACGCTGAAGAATTCGCATAGTACTTTTCTGCTGACTTCCTTTTCTGGACTTGTGTAGCTACAGCCCTGCACAGAAGTGCTACCTAGGTCTGAAATTTTCTGAGTATTGAACTTTGAGATGCCAGTCCTATAACGTCACATAGAAAATTAACTGACATTTTAATAGATCTTCTGTCCCTTTTAATTGCACAGTGTAAGTATCTCTTCTTAATGTCTTACAGGTTTCACCTTGTCTTAGTGTGCTTTCCTGGCTGCTCTTTGTCAATGATACAGATGTATTAGCTGATGCCTGCTGGGCTTTGTCCTATTTGTCTGATGGCCCCAATGATAAAATCCAGGCTGTGATTGATGCAGGAGTCTGCAGAAGACTTGTGGAATTGCTGATGTAAGAAATTTGTTCTGAGCAAATGTACTACCTCTCTTTTCCCTAAAATCAAGGTTCCAGCAATAGGAAGTTCAGTTAAATTTGCCTTGAAATGTAGTAATTTCCAAAAATCAAGATTTGAGTTTTTATTTTAACTGTGTTCAGTTTTCTCTGTTTGTCATTTGAAACAATGGAACTTTTCTTGTGCTAGTTTTGCTGTTTCTTGAGAGATTTTTTTCCCTGCACCTAACAGCTGCATTTTTATAAAATCAGTAATAAATACTGGAATTTTCTCTGTGCCATTGAGATCCATGTTATAATTACCTACCAATTAAATTGCCAAACGATATGAAAGATAGAAGTGTAAGAAATAGCAAAACTTAGTAGAATTGTCAGTAACAGGGACTTGAAATGTAAATAATTTCCTGAACCCTTACTGTAGAAGAGTATATGCACACTTTGGTCAGTAAAGTGTAGCCGTGCGAGTTGGGGTCAGGGAGACTGGCCTTGTTCAGAGCTGTTTCTTCAGGTCTAAGGGAAAGACATGGAAAACAAGAAATAATGTTTTTCAGCAATGTAAATAAAGACGACTACTAAGGCTTTTAAGATTAAAGCAAATCTGATGCTGGATTAACGAATAGAATATATTGCCTAAGTGTTCTCAATTGAGAAAAAAATTCCTTACCTCACCCTTCCTATTCCAATCCTGATTTAACAATGATGATGGGGGATGCAGTGCAGAGGAGGATGCATATGATGACAGAAGATGATCAAACAGCTGTATGGGGACATGGTTGAGTTAAACATACAGCTTCAATCAGTGTTCCTCTGCCTTCGTGCCTGCTACACTAAGTGTGTTTCATAGCTAAAGCTGATTATGTTTTCCCTCCCAAGGATGCCTGTACTCTGAAGTACTTGTATCCTTTTAATCTTATATTTTATTTTTATGCTGCTGAATGATATCTAAAGACCTAAATATTTAGAAACCCTAGGAAGACTTACCATTAGTTTAAAATCAAAGAGAGTTTTGATTCAGATAGAGTTAAGTTGGGTTTAGCAGGGAAGTTTTCCCATGGATGATGAATGTTCCTTCCTTGAGGATATGAAGATAGAGATGCTTCAGGATGCATTAGATTTTTCTTTGGTAATTTTAGGCACAATGACTACAAAGTTGTATCTCCTGCCTTACGAGCTGTTGGGAACATTGTCACAGGAGACGATATCCAGACCCAGGTATGGATTGACTTTCTCTTGTGTTGTACTGCTGTTCATCTTTCTCTTAGCTGTGGTGTGATTCCCCACTCAAAAGCATTAAAGGACTTCCTCCGTGTAAATTATGCCAAAGTTAAATCTGGGTTCCTAACCTTGAGGCTTCTTTCAATGCTTACTTTTTTGATTTGTATAAATCCACAAGCACATCCTGCTCTCCCTTTGAGGTTTGAAAGTGAAGGATTGATGACACTAGTTGCCTGAAAGCATGTGGTAGTTTTCATAGTTTTTCTGTTCAGTCCTGAACTGCTGGTGATTCTGACATAGCTCTGCCTGGGATTTGTATATAGCTGTGCAATACCCTTTGAGTTTTTCTTTACTGGTTTGTTGAAAGCAATCTGCCTCTTAGGCTGAACTTTTATGCTGAATGACGTGTCATGGTAGGGCCATCAAAGGGGCCTGGCACTTTTGACGCTGTTGACAGTCTGTGGGGAATATACCCAAAAAAAGTGTCTGGTCAGATTTTGGCTGGCATGCAACTGTATCAGGAGCCATGCTTGAAGAAGCATCGGTAGGAGGCAGTGACATTCACCACTGTATCGGAAACTGGGAGCCACGAAGCCTTATGCTTCAGAGGCAGTAGGTGGTCGTCCTGCTGCTTGTTGGGTTTTGGAAGAGGCAGGGCAGCAGCTCCCATCAATTTTTAAAATCTGTGGGAGCAGAGGGTCTGTGCATGTGTTACCTGTGATCTACTGGCTGATGGCATTCCTTTTACATGTAGAGCCAGAAGCACCCGTTAGGGACTTCTGTGATTGTACTTTGTGTTGAAGTTTTTTTCCCCCCCTCTCCTTTGTGCAGTCTGACACCCTGTTGTGAGGCTCCATTGGTGGTATGAGGAAGGAAAGTACAGAGTCCTTTCAAAAGCTTTTGAAACTTTACTGACTCTTGGCCTCCATCTCTAGTTTACAAACTAAAAAGCATGTCTGTGTGGTGCAGAGCTGTCTGACGTGCACAACCAAATTGGACTGAAGTCACAGACTCAAAGAAGCTTGCTGTGGTGGGCTGTTGACTCTGTTAAAGCTGGTGGCAGAAACAGGATCAAAAAGCAGTGGCAGCCGGGAATGGGGAGGTGTGGCATTGGAGGCAGTGAAATGCACGTCCAGGAGGCAGTGGTTGCAGTTAGAGGTGTGAGGTGATGTGAAGAGTTTGGAGAAGGATGCTTTCAGTGAGGTGTAGATGCATAAAGCTTACGATTCCCCATTCAAAGCAATAAAGGACTTCCTCCCTGTAAATTATGCCAAAGTTAAACTCCAGGTTCCTCACCTTGAGGCTTCTTTCAGTGCTTATTTTTTTGCTTGTATAAATGTATCCTTTGGAATTCGGTAGTTCTGTGGCAGCAAGATTAGAGACAAAGATGAGTGAGCGGCAGCAGGGCACTTATCACTGTATCTTATCACTAGTGAATGAATATCTTATCACTAGTGCTGGAGGACGTTAATGTGATTTTTTTGATATGCTATTTTTTCTGTAGGTGAATTGCATAGTCTTTCTTGTATTTTCTCAGTGGTTTTTGTTTTGCAGACCATTTTGCAGAATGAGGTGCTTTTTGTGATTTCATAGTTTCATTAAAAATAAAAACACAGGGATCGCTATGTTGCCTGTAATTTAGGTCATTAAATACTGCATAAATCTTAAATTTCTATTCAAGAAAATATTTAAACATTTTTGTTGCACAAGATTTTTGTTTTAAGAGAAGCATACTATAAGCATTCCTAAAATTCTAGAGAACTGCTTAAGTAGAATATTTTGATAGTCCTGTCTGTCGATTGTGCTGTATGCTAAAGAGGGGACCAGAAAGCATAGAAAAGTCCTTAATCAGGTGTATGAGGGAGAAGGAAGAGTTTTGTTTTGACAGTCTATATGTTTCTGAATATGTGAGCAACATAGAAGACAGTTGCATGAATACTTCTCTGTGTAGCCTCAGAGCACAAACCTGCTTTTGCTTTATATCTCCTTTCCAACAGTTAACAACTGCCAGTGCTTGGAGATGGCCAAAACCATAGACAGTATGTGTGAGGAAAAAATAAATCTTTCTTGTCCCAGTAGATATCTGATAAAATCCTGAACCATAACCTTTGCTTTTTTTAATCTTAATTTGGAATGGAAAGGTTTTAAGATTATGTGTGGCGTCAGAGAGAGAGATAGGAGCAAGGGAATTCCAAGATCAGAAGTCATCACTGTGATTCAGTTACTCTCTGATCCTTTTGATCTCCACAAACAGACTAAAAAATCTATCATAAAATTTCATACCAGACTGTCTTTCTAAGTTGCCTGCTTTGGCCATACAAGGGAAAACTACCATGCTTCTTAGTAGGATGTTCCATTTTTTTATTTGCTTGTAAGAAGTTGGCAATTTAAAAAAAAAATCTTTAATTTTTCAGTCATTGTATCTTGTTATACCCTTTCAGAGGGTCAAAAAGCCCTTTGCTATCAAACATCACATAATCAAGTATTCTGTCTTGTAACATACCTGTCTGGGACATTTTCTCTTTTACTTTAGTCACTTAAAATCTTTTTTTTTTTTTTTTTGGAAATACAGATTTTCTTGCAACTTTTCTCCTCTGTACTGTTGCAATTTAAAAACATTTTTTAATAACTGTTGCCCATTCGTAATGTCATTGGACACAACACTGGCAACAGCCTCCCCCACTGTGCCAGCAGATGCAGAAAGCAGAAGTAGTTGGAACTTCCAAGTGTACAAAAATACAAAAAACAACAATACAGGAAAATACTGTTATTTTTGTTTGTTTACAATAGGCTTAATATCTTTAGTGTTCAGGTCACACTAAAACCATGATGAAGGCATGATCTTTTATCTCCATTATTTAGTTGCTTTGCTCATTAGCTTTCCTGCATATAAAACACAAACATTTATTTCTTAGTTCTTGCTCTGTTTTTTTTGTTTTGTTCTGGGTTTTTGTTGTTTGGGGTTTTTTCCCTTAATTTTTTGGGACCGTCTGATGGGATATGCTTTATAGATTTTGAAGACACTGTATTCCTTGTTCTGATTCTTTATCCTAAATTTCCTCTAAGTTGTAGTTTGTTTATTTTTATTTCTTTTGTATGCAGGTAATTCTGAATTGTTCAGCCCTGCAGAGTTTACTGCATTTGTTAAGCAGCCCAAAAGAATCTATCAAAAAGGAAGCATGCTGGACAATATCTAATATAACAGCTGGAAACAGAGCCCAGATCCAGGTAACCTTTTCATCTATCATCAGTAATCTTTGTCTTGCAGGCTAGAAGAAACACGCATCCGATGACATACTGTTTTTTGTATATAAAGTGCATATTTGTATGTATATGCAGTCACATACAGATATATAAGTACATATAAGCAGAAGTGTGTTATAGGCTCTATGGATAGTTAGACTATCTCAATGGCCAAGTCATCTCTAATTCAAGTGAAAATTATTTAATTTTATAAGCATCTAGAGATTATAAGGGGGGGAAAAAGATGGTCATGCTAGAGAGACAAAATGAGGAAAAATGTTGTTTTAAATAATTTACTTCATGCCTTTGACAATCACTAAGAGAAGTTCTTAAGAAAGGAGTAAGCTACAGACTCTGAGAATCAAGTAACTTTACAAGTTTCCAAATTTCACCACCAGATACGGATACCTCCATTGCGAAATACTTTCTTTATTCCTGTTTGTTTTCTTAGAATTCCTGGTACAGGCAGTTTTGTTTAGCCAAATCTAAAATTGCTTTTTATTAAACTGAACAATAACGGAGGATATCTAACATATTGTATTGGGATTTGTCCTTCCTGATTATACAAAATTTTGTAATCCCTTCCTGTTAAGTGATAGTCCACAGAAGCAAATGAAAGTAGCACTCCCTTGGGCCAGTCTGTACAATTAGGCCTCCAAAAGACCACATCTTTTTTCTAAGTCTGGACTTTGTGTCAGCCATCAGGAAGAAGTTCCAGGACCTGTCTCCAGATGGTATAAATGAGAGATTGACCATCTCTTCCTCAGAGAAATTTTTTTCTTTGACTACATAATGGAGAAACTGCTAAAGCCGCACTCTCCCCCATCTGTGTAGTTTTATCAGAACAGCTATATTAGGGGAATTTTTTGCTTGGCTGTCAAGGACACTTCCTCATTCCTTCTCTTTTTCAGAAGTGATGGGAAAACAGATCATCTGATAAATATACAAGGTTCTCATCAAGGCAGTTGAATGAAAGTCTCCTCATGTAAATCAAGTTTAATTCTTCTGAAGTTACGTTTCTCAGTGCTTTTCTCTCTCACTGGTTGCAGAGGGTATTTTCAGAGATTGCAGAGGATGCGTGGAAGTTCAGTTGGAGATACCTGTTCTTTGAGGAACATAAATAAATAGCAGAAATACTAGGCATTAGAAATACTTGTCTCACTCATTAGTGACCAGGTAGAAATAATGCACGTTCACACAGGAAGTAAACCAGATCCTGTAATACCTTGGCAAAAGTGACCAAGGAGTCACTTCTTTCCTTCCATATCCTTTTCCTCGGAAGGCAGCCTGACACTTACTGCTCTTATATCTGATGGCTCTGGATTATTCATTCTATATGATCAGAATGAGCATGAAGTAGTTAACCCTTTTCACCCAGGGAATGGAATTACTTCTCCTTTTGCAGAAGATTGTCCAAAAAAAAAAAAAGCTGCATGTTTTTCCTGAGGAAAAAATGTCTTATTTCCTTTGCAGGTGGCTCTTGCGATAT
The DNA here is from genome assembly GCA_013398295.1 of Chionis minor. Classification (NCBI taxonomy): domain Eukaryota; kingdom Metazoa; phylum Chordata; class Aves; order Charadriiformes; family Chionidae; genus Chionis; species Chionis minor. The sequence continues at coordinate 30,664 of VZSF01000003.1, read as the reverse complement.
TTCCGTTATACATTCCTTAACAAAGAGCATTCAGCTGCTGAAGGGGCAGTGTAGTCTTAGTACCTAATACCTTGAATGAGATCTTTATCTTTATCTTGGAAAGCATAGGAAATAAAGTTAATACTTTTGCGGAAGATAACTCAGTCTCTGCTCAACTTCCTGGAATTATGAGCAAATACTTATCTAACTTCAGAGATGCTTGTACTAGGCAGTGAGTAGGCACGAAACAAAACTTATGATGGTGCAAAGCTGCGTGGGTCCTTCTTGTCTGGTGTAAGGATGCGACTTGAGATGGAAGTGGAACTGCGAGCAAAGAAATCTACAGTTGTATTTGCTCCATTTTTCTCTGTCAAGATTTTACTTTTACCACCCAAGACATGTTTTTTTGTCAGACAGCGGGAACGATATGGTTACTTAATCTAGCCTTGGTAGAGCTCCCAGAATTTTGATTCTGCCTTTATTGTGGTTTGTGTGTTAATCTGTGGATTAGTTGAATTTCTAACAAAAAGTACCGTGTAAAATCAGCAACTGTACCACTGTTTTTTCCTGTGTCAGCAGTTGTAATTGCTGTGCAGTTAGCAGTGCAGAGAAAGTAGTACTGCTTGTACTAAGGTGAAAATATTTTAGTCTTTGCTTTTCTTTCAGTGAAGAATCTTTTGACTGCTTTATCCATGCTGCTACCACCTTAGAAACAGGGAGGAGCAGTATTTTTTCTCTAGAAGGCCATTTTTGCTTTTCCTGGGAAGTCTAAGCGTATATTCTGGGGAACAATCCAGCCCAATACATTTTCTTAACTTTGTGTTTTTTCCCAAGTCTATCAGACAGTTGCTTCAGGCTGTACAATCATACAGGAATGTCGCAGACTTAAGAAAAAGAAGAGCTTGAGAAAATCAGACATCTGTACAAGTCATTCCATAAAGAAATAAGTATCGGAAGTGTCAATAGAAACTGAAGTTTGTTGTTAGAGCATCTTTCCAAAACTTCAGGACCTCTGTTTTCATATTCTTGATCTACTGAAGATACAGTTGTGAAGAGTCCTAGAGGTAACTTAAATTCTAGTGCACCAGAAGCTCTTTCAATAGTGTATTCGCTTCTGTGACTTCTACATAAGTATTCCCTGTACCATGTCACCCTGTTCAAGTGAAGGAGTAAGTGCCTGTCCTTGTTTGCACAGTGTTCTTGCACCTGATAGCCATTACTTGGACGTGTAAAAGTAAGGCTTTAGGTGGAGAGTCTAAGCTGTACCCTTGGTAATCCTGTGTCTTCTAAACTGTTGTCACATCTTTATTTGAAAACAAGTGAGGATAAAATAATCTCTCATTTGTTAAAACAGAGTTTGCCTAATCTAGCTAAGCAAAGTTGCTGGGTACATCTATGCATGTGTGCATTTAGTAGCTTTTAAAGGTTTGGGGGCATGTCTTATCACAAGTTTAGATTGGCCCCCTTTCTACTGAGATTAGAATTGCTTTGTGACTTGGAAAGGTGAGGTGGGAAGGCAGGGAGAGGAAAATTATTGCACCTTCATTTCTAGCAGGTGATTCTTTTAGAAGTACAAAAAAACCCCTGTAACTCTGCATAGAAAAAAAATTGTTGTAGCTGTGCGGGTAGAAGCTTTGTTTTGCATCAGGAAGAAAACACAGTATCAATCAAATCACCAAAATACACGTAGATTTGAAAGAATCCAGCTTAATGCAGCTGCTTTATGATATGTCACAGCCAAGGTTAGGAGCATGTTGATGTGTTACTTAAGTCCAGGGGAAAAATGTGAGAAGCAGCTTCTCAAAAGTGAAAGCTATAGTTCACTTTAGAATCCCTCAGGCCTCATTCAGAGTAATTGAACTGCCTTCAAACTCCAAGCACGCACATAGTTGAATACTGACTGCCCTAAGTGCATGCCCAATTTAAGCTGTACTGGCAGTTGTAAAAATCAGATTTAAAAAATAGCATTTCTGATTCTGAACAGGAGATAACTATCCTTGTAATTATGACATTGAAAATCACGTCCATCACGAGGCTTAGATTTTTAGGACTGCAGGAGGAGGCCCGTTAGAGGAAAGTTGTGAAGTAAAGGATGCTGAAGAATGTTTACAACATGCTTGATCAGGAATCTCAAGGCCACAGTTTCTTAGAAGTAAAATTGGTAATTGCAGGTGTAATTGCAATTGTTACCTCATGTTGAAGGGAAAGTTCATCACAGATGTGTAACAAATTCTGGAAAGGCTCTAGTTCTTTAGTTTCTAGTCTGAACCTAGGGAATGTCGTGTGAGATACAAGGTGTGATGAAACCTCCTTTCAGCTCCAGAGCTGATATGTCTGCTTTTCTCAGTTACATTAAGTAACTCGTACTTAATGTCAAAATCATTGTAAACATTCCAGCTGAAAAATACTTTAAAATAATTTCTGACGTTGGAACATGGTCATATACTAAAATGGAGTATAAAAGCCTAGTCTTTTCAGTAGCTGTGAGGACAAACAGTAATGACCGTCTGGGAAGAATATCTGATACAAGTTCATGGATGAACTTACTTCATCTGTGAGTGGAGGTATTCTTTTCTTTCTCTAAATTAATTTCACCTTGTGGTTAATTAAAACATTACTTCTCGAGTATTGGTTTTCCTTACAGAGGGAATTATAAAATACTCAATGCAGCTCTAAACTAAATAATTTATTTTCCTTTCTCCATGGTCCCTCCAAGTGCTCGATAGCTCCTACTGGAGGTCGTAGACTGTAGCCAGATCTATTCCAGTCTCTGTGATGCTATGTGGATTTTGAACACGCACAATCTTTAGCTAGAAATCAGATAGGAGTGATTTCAGCATATGGTACCTTTTTTCCTGGAAGTTAAATGTCTGCCAGGCATAGTAAACCACACTATTGCAAGTTACCAGCTGGCCTAACTGGTGCGTTGCTGCTCCAGAGCAGTTGGGATGTTAGAATAATACAGAAACTTTGGGTAATGCTCAGGCCATAACCTAGCAATCCCTTTGCACACCAAGAAGAAAATGAAATATTTTGGTAAATTTAATAGGTATTTTACCTAACCAATATTAACAGACAGAGCTATATTTAGTGTTGCTTAAGATTGCATTGGGTTACACTCCCTCCATCCACCCACTCTAAAGTATAGAAATATAAAATTATAGGGGAGGACTTCTATATTCATTTCCACTTTCATACTGCCTACAATGCTGTTTGGTAGCACACTCCAAAGGCTTTCACTGCCATTTCTAAAAGATAAGACGGCAGCCTATCACCATTAGATATGCACTCAAACACAGTCAAGTAAACAAATCCAGTGTTAAAGTAATGTAAGTTAACGTGCATGAAATGTGTGTAAGTAAGTGCTGAACTTTCTTTTGTAGCTAATGTTAAAGCACAGGTTTGGGTTTTTTTCCCCACCAAAGGTGAAAGTGAAAGCCTTTCAGAGTGTGTTATCAACAGTGCCTAGGCAACAGAAAAGTGTGGTGGAATACAGCAGTCTTTCCCCTCTTTATTCCTGTGCTTTTAAGGTTTGGGTTGGATGTGTGTATCCTGATGCAGTCATGATTGTCACTAAGTATAGTTTTTGTTTGTTAATTTCCTAGTTTGTATACAGCTTTGCTGTACTTCAGTGGATAGCTTCCCCAGTCAGGGAGAAGGTGAACTACATCTTCCTTGGAGTCAGAAGGAGAACTGCACAACTGAAGCTAAATCCTGACTGTCGACCCTTCTGAAGGGTATGAAAGGCTATCACATACCTCAGAAAACGTTCTGTGTTTAACTTCGCAACCTGTTGAAAAGCTATGAAAGGCAGTACATCAGACACAATCTTCCATATCTGACAGTGAAGACATCATAGGAGTTCTCTCCTGTTGACAGGTTAAGAAACTTATCACTTCTTTTCTAATGTACCTTAAATTCTCACAAGAACATCTGGAAACATGAGTATGGCTAGGCACGGAAGCAACAGGACCTGTGCCATATTTTTCCTCCCTTAGGGTTTCCTTTCCTTGCTGAAATGTGACATGGGCAAGTGTAGCAAATAATACATTGCTTGTCAGTTTTAAAAACTCTGGAACGAAGTTTTACATTTTTACAAATTGGGGTAAAGACACAAGCTAAGAATTGTCAAAGGCTCTTCTCCGAAAAGACCGCAGTAACGCTGGGGACATGGAAAAGGAATGACATGATTTACACACAGTTGGGGTTTACACAGGCAAACTGTGTATCAAATTACTTAAATATAAGGTGTGTTTGGTTTATGCCATAGTTTGCACAAGTGGTGTAAAATCTTTATGTGCTGTTTGTGGTGGCAGGACTTCAAAAAGTGTCTCAGTTAGGAGCAAAATACAGCATTGCTGACATGGTGATATTTGTTTGAGGACCAGCAAAATCAAAGATTAATCTCTCTCAGCTTTAAGTTTGTTTTTAAGAACAAAATCTGTTTTCCAGCTTCTACTTGTGATGAATTCCATACAGTGAGGGCAGCACAGCTAGAATACCTTTAACTCTTTTATTCTGCCTGAAGACCTCAGGCCTTTTTTTTTTTTTTCTGTTTAATAGGACAGACCCTAAAAGCTGGAGACAGCTTAACAAGGTCCTGTTCATTATAGTGCAGGTTCTTCTTGAGAGCAGTAGCAACCTTGTGTAAACTGTCTAGAAGTTTGCTTTGTACACGATTTGGAGTATATAGGCTTTGGCATCTGTGTCGACAACATAAAAAGTCCATTAGAACTGAGATATGAAGTGCTTCTTTCCTCGCTCGCAGATGGTAGGGCTTTTGTACTCATGCCATCATGTTAAGTAGCTTTGGCTTACAAATATTAGCTATGTTATTTAAAAAGCAGTCATAAAATGAATCAATAAACAAGGTAATTGGAACATAAGTAAATGAGAAGCCTCTATGAACTGAAATTTCCAGCCAAGAGGAGGCGATCATAGCAGTAGGGCTATACTCACAGCTGCCAGCTAGGGTGCTAACTGTAGTCTTGATTTGTTAAAGGTAAAGAGAGGGCTTGCAGGAGCAGGAAGACAGTCACACTGTAAGACTTGGTCGCTTTCATATTTATGTGATCAATCATATGTAGATAAATGATGCCAACACTTGCATGCTAAATGTATATGTGTGTTTTTGTGTACCATGAGTGGGAACCCAAAGGAGGAGAAGAAAATTCACTTGGTATTGACCAGCTCAAAATACTGATTTTAATATACTACTGCTGAAGACCTGCTCCCTAACAGTGACTACAACATATTTATAGAGTCAACAGTCATGCAGATGTAATGAAACTCTGAAAATTCACTTTTATGTAGCCCCATGCTTTAAAAATCAAATCTTATAAAGTGAAGAAGCTTGATTAAAATAAATAAGAAGAATAGAATGTTTCCAAGAGACAGGCAACCCTCTCTGAGGACCACAGCTATCTATTTAAAAAAAAACAAACCACAACATAAAAAAGTTGACGCTTCCAGTGAGGGCAGGATTTGCTGAAGGACTAACCATTACAATTCAGTTCAATTTAAAATTGATTTTGAAAACTCAGATTTCAATTAAAATACAGTTTCAGTTTTCTGAAAGACTTGTAGTTACAAGTCAAGGTGGAGTTCAGTTCCAACGAATGTTAATGGATGCAGCTGGGTGAAAAGTTCAGTGTTAGTTTAATGCATTAAAGGATGGGCTCTGGATTACCTACTATGCAGAAAAGAGATTTCTAAGGTATTTTAAAGATATCGCCTCAGTGCCTAGTCGTAGCAGCCTCAAACCAATGTGAATATTAGAAATCATCAGGAAAGGGATTTTAAAAAAACCCAAAACAACAAAAAAACCCACAAACCAAAAGGGGAATTGTTACTCTTCTTCTAGTATAAATATTCAATGTTGCCCTGTATGTAGATCTATCTTCAGAGGATGTGGTAGGAGTGGGTGGTAAGGAGGGATCATGAAATGTCAACTGGATCCTATATGAGGAACTACATAGAATATGAGACAACTGAAGGGAGAAGTGGCAGAATGCCATAGAAACATGGGCGGCATCTTGAGAAGGTGAATGAAGAATAATTGTTCTTTATTTTTTGAGCAAGATCCTTTAAGGAAGAGGCATCAGAGAAATTACTAGGTACTGTGTTTAGGACAAACAAACACATATCTTCTCATACAGGCGTACTCAAACTGGAACTAGTTGCTGCAACTGTCAATACTTAAAAAGGAGAAAAAGAAAAACAAACATGACTAAGAGTTTACGCTTCCCTGTGTATCTGCTGTTAATTGCTGTTAGAAGAAGGATGTTAATATATTTTGTTCTGTTTTTACATGCAAGCACAAGAGTAATTTTAATGGGAAAAACCCATACAAAACTACTAAAAATGATAGAGGTTTTGGAGTGGTTTTCTTATATTTTGGTTACCTTGTTGGCCTGCTGTTATACTCCGTGAAAAATTCTGGTCACATTTAGAGGGCCTGAATGAATGCAAGTATTACAATGCATCAGCAGCTCAGAAAGAATGTTTAAACACCCTTTACTTTATGGCACATATGAGGCAGTTGCCCACTATTTTCATAATGGCCAAGGCACTTCTCATTTTTCAAGGAATAATGGACATTTGAACAGTGGACAGAGAGTGAGATCTGCAGTAGTTTGTACATCAGTCCTTAATTTACAATGTGAGTTTCTTTTTCATTTTCTTTTTCTTTCACAAAGTTCTCGTTGAACTGAAATACTTAACTGTGTTCCTTTTATTTGAAATATGTGTTTACCTTGGGCATTTTTATGTGCGCTACATTACTTTAGTTTTCAACACACTTTGACATGTCAGGCACACAGAGTATAGTAATGCTAAAAAAGTGAAGTAATTTGAATTAACACTTTCTGAGTCCTCAGAGGTTTTAGGTATCTTATTCTGCCACAGTCCTTTAGGGTTTTGCTCTGCCTGAGGTTTGTTTTTCTTCGAGAAAAAAACAAAAACAAATTCTATTTCAGTAGTTTACTATTTTATCACTTGAAAGAAATTTAACTGAAAGGGAAACATGGCTTGTTGCCACAATAACTGTTGTTCCCATGTAAAATGTCCTAGAGCTACGGATCCTTAGGCATTCTAGTTTGCTTTCAAGAGTAACTGCTGTGGGCAAGGCTGCAAGACGTGGGGTGTCCATCGTAGATGCTGCTAGCACTTTCTCTGCATTAATGCTTTATTGTTTCCAGCGCTGTTATCTTCACTGGATTTCAGAAGTCCAGTTAAGCTCATTAGGGTTAAAGCAAACTATTTTCTGACCTAGTGTTATGGTTTGAGAAAACCCATAACAATTTATTGTCATTTAGACAGTTACTCTCTCACCCAATGACCCCTACCCACCCAGGAAGGGGAAATGGGAAGAAAACAAGGAAGCCCACGGGTTGAAAGAGAAACAGATTTAATAGGATAGACCTAGATAATTTACAGTACTAATACAAAGGAACCTATATTGATCCCGATACCCATGTATACTATACAAGGATTATACTTAGCCAACTACGTCAGTCGAAGCTGTGCACTCCCAGCAGTGGACAGTAAATGTTGGACACTGCGAGTGCTACAGCTTGGGGAGGAAGGGAAGGCTTCAGGGATTCGGCACTGGGGCAAGAAGTCCTCTGGATCACCGCCATCAAGGGAGAGCCATCTAGGTGGAACATGCACACGGGGGAACTAACTTGGCAGCAAACTTTCTAATTTATATTGAATGTGATGTTCATGGTATGGAATAATGCTGTTGGCCAGTTTGGGTCAACTGCCCAGGTCTCGCTCCTCCTCATCCCTGCACCTGGCAAGCTTGAAAACACTGAGACCTTGAAACCCACACACGATAGCTGGCTATAAAGTAAATATTTTCACAAATTCAGACACTAAAGTCTTCTAAAAATACAGCTTTTCCAAGCATTAGAAGAGAAATCAGTCCTGTGTTGCTCGAACCAGGACACCTAGTTAATGTATTTTTTTAAAAAAAAACTAAGCTCTGAGAGCTTCAACTGTCAACAGACTGCTAGTTGAAAACTGCTGTGCTACAGAGGGACCTTGAGTACCTTTAACTGAGGCTCATGCTAGGGTGAGGTGGTGGCAACACTTACATTGTATGTCAAACAGTAGGAAACATAAAAGACATAGTGACTGATAATTTGCTTCTCTCTCGAGCCAGTCTCTTTCAGTGAAGTGGCTTATGAGAGGCTGCAGTTCATTGTGGTGCTTCAACCTGTTCTGCCTGGGTGAAGATAGCCAACTTCACTGTAGAGCAGAAAGCAAACGTGGTGCCCGTAGCCTTTCAAACAATAGAATAAGAAATAGAAATAAACATAAGTAGAATTAGAAATGAGAGCACTCACCCAAGATATGCAAGGTCTGGATTCAGTTCCTTCTGAAAAGGTTCAAATGCACATTTTTCCACTCTGAGAAGAGTAATTTTACCCACCAGTCTTTGCATTGAAGCAAAGAGTTCAAAATTCAGTGATCTGGAAGGAAAACAATAACAATCTTTTGTGATTCTCCTACTTGCTGCCCTCCTATTGCTAGTTCCCTTTGTTTTGGAATTCTCCTACTATTTTGCAAGTTTAAATTGAAACATTTTACGGTAACTTTTTTTTAATTAAAAAGGCTCAAAGTATGTTCTGCCTGTCAGCTAAGATGTGCTGACTTGGCTGCATACTATTATGTAACAGACTCTGATTTTAGTACTTATTAAAGAAGTTTGGTTTAAGAAGACATTTTCTAAGGAAATAAATCTCATGTAAAAGTTTTCTTTCAGGGAGAGGATTTAAGAAGTGATAATGTGATTTTTTACTTGTTCTTTGCTGGAATAGTAAAATAGTAATGCCCTCACCTATCCCATATCTATATCAAACTCTTGGTAGAAAATAATTAACATCCATTAACACACTGTTCTTAAAAGGGCTTGTGCCTCAACAACGCCCTTCTATTGCACTACCTGAACTCACATAAAATATAAGGGTAGACTACCAAGTTGCCTTTCTCCTCTCCACCTCGTCAGGACTGAAGTTCACTAGTGAAAACGTGCATGTCCTCACTCTGTAGATTCGCAAGCACACGTACACATTGACAGATCTCTTGAGTATCAGCGTGAGTTCTCTGCCCGTCTGCCCTCCATGGCTGGATCCTGAGCTCTCCTAACTCTGTACTTGGCTCCTGCTCACTGGCGGGTTCAGCTTGATTGTCCCTAGCGAGCCGATGCACGCATTCATCTCCAGCATCCCCACGCTTGTAGACCCTTTGAGCACAGACCCTCTGTCCATGCCTGGATCCTGGGCCTCCTGCTTGCTGCCTACTCCAGTTTGCCAGCAAATTATGTGCACCACCATCCTCCACTCCCACCAGCACATTTGGGGTTAATGTAAGTCCCCCCATCCCATGGAGTTGGTGTCCAGGTACATGTGTCCTGTGACCTGTGGTCTGGCTCCAGCTGAGGGGCCAAGACCCTCACTCTGCTTCATCCCAGTCCCCCTAGTGGCTGGAATCCAGGCACATGGGTGCCATTGACCGTGATCCTGCCCCCGTGGCTGGTGCTGGGACCCTCACCTGCTCCGGTTGCAGGGGCCCCTTCGCTCAAGGTGTGACACCAGTTGTTGGCCCTGAATTCACCTTTTCTGAGCACCCCAGAAACACGCTCCCGAGTCTGAGTCCCCTCCAGCTACTGACGCTGAGACCCCTAACCACTCCATGTGCTGGCCTCATGGACACAGGGATTTTTCTTGAAGTCTGATCCAGTTCTTGGCCCAAACCCAGTCATGCAAATCTCAGTTGCTAGCGCCAAATCCTTACAGTATTCACATGGTCTAGAGAGGGAAGTTACAGGATTAAGATAGTTAAGATGCATTATTAAGTTTTGCACAGTCCCACTTGTCCCTATCTTACGGGTTATAAAATTCAGGCTAGCTCTCTGCAAAGCTGTGGCTATAGTTTCTTAATGGTCCATTAATTAGTGACTGGAGCCTTTCCTTCTTTGTGATTGTGTCTCTTATCGCTTGTCTATCAGGTTTGTGGCACCGTGTGTTTATTTATTACTTTCCTGTTATTTATATCTCCTTTTGAGCTAAAAATATCCTTGGTCCGATAATCGTAATGAAGCAGATGCTGTTGTGTTCCACGTACCCTTGCAGTGTGTTGCTTTTATATATTTTTAAAAATCAAGTGGTTTAAAAATTATGTGGTTTTTCCCAGTAAAATATGTCGGGAGAGAAAAATGCATTCTGCTTTTTGAAAATACTTTATTTTATCACTTGTCTTTTTTCTTTTTTTTAAATCGCTGTCTCCTGTTTATGACCTACTACTGCCAGCATTCGTGTTCAGGAATTTCAATTAATGACATTTTGCCGAATATTATTTGCAAAGTACAAATCTAATGTAACATGGCATGATGGAAGTCTTAAGTGCTTTTTCTTGAGGGCCCCAGATTGCTGTACTAGAAGTGGTTCTTCTAGGGATATTCTAGAATTCTGTGGTAAAGGAGACTGTTTATGGGACTGTTGATACAACTGATACATGGTATGGATTTACAAAGTAGCTGCAGTGCGGAGGCCCAGACAAATGAACTGTAAAAGAAATATCAGACAGTTGGGTTTTTTTCACTGAGTAACCATCCACACTGTGAATTGACTATAGCTTTTTGCTGTATGTAATCTGTTAGTTTTCTTCTGTGGAGCTCCTTGAAAAGGATGTCTTTGACTTTCTTTGAATTTGTCTTTTGCTGTTCTGTGATGACTTACGTTTGTAAAACGATAGTTAGAACATGTCAACCTAAGCTCTTGCTCCTTTGAATGATGCTTATGAAAGTGTTTCAGATCCTTGCCATACGTGTTTAACTAAACTGGTTTCATTTGTGTCTTATCGCAAAAGGCTCTTTCCAGAGGAAGTTACTAGAAACTTTGAGTTGCTGACTAAATACTCACTTGACTTACATCAGTTTGGTGAGCTGAGCAGTTAACCGTACTACCAGTCCGTTGCTTTGTCTTTTCACCAGGAAAGAATATATTGATGCTTGCTTGTTTTGAGGAGTTCTTACAATACATTATCTCTCTGCTCTGTTGTTTCACCTAGTGGAAATGTACAGGCTTATGAAGTTTTCTTCTCTGTTTAGGAGATCTTAATGACTTAGTGGTTTACTGACTTAATAGCGGAGTGCTTCATTACCTGGAAAAATAAGAGAAGTATGGCATTCTTTTGCTGTCAAAGTATGATTAAGTAACACATGAGATATGGCAGTCACTTCACTCTGAATGTGTTTTGAGTTCTTTTGGGATAAACACAGACCCCAATGATAACTAGGCTTTTGAGTGTAAAGGTGAAAACTGATTTTTGCACCTTGATAAATGATATTTCATTGTTTAATGTATTTTGCTGAGCATGGACATTAACTAGCTCAGCACGAGGAATTTATTTCTGATTTTTATTGTAACCCTAACACATCATTTCTTTTTGCAGACAGTCATAGATGCCCATATCTTTCCAGCTCTTATAAATATTTTGCAAACGGCTGAGTTTCGGACAAGGAAGGAAGCTGCTTGGGCAATCACGAATGCAACATCTGGAGGCTCTGCTGAACAGATCAAGTATGAAATAGTTCAAATCTTTCAATGCAATTGAGTACAAACTGGAAAACCTTTCTGTGTGCTTCCAGAGTTGTTTCAAGAGAGACCGTGTCTTTGTATTGAGTTGTGAATGAGCCATTCATTCCTCTGGGGAGAAATCACATATGTAATTCAGCTGTAATACTTATTTAATTAATTGAACTATTTTTCTTATGTGAAAAAACTAAATGCGACTTTTAAGCTAATGGCTTAGTGGTTGTTGCAGAGCATAACAAAGTGTGTTAGCAGTCTGGGGAGGAATAGCTCAGCCCCTCAGACAAGGGCATCATATGCATTATTTTTCCTGTTTAACTTATACCAGTACATTATGCTTATAGGCAGTTTTGTATAAAATAACCACTTAAAATTATAAATATATGCAGTTAATATATTAATATTGGTATTAATAGAAAAATATTAATGAGTTATGTTTATAAATTCAAGTTGCAAATTTAAATTATTATTTCATATCTAAATAGAGACAGGTATTTTAAAGTTATTTTCATTATTTCAGCAGAATTGACTAGATACAGATAGATGTCTATAATTTCTTCACTTGAGTTGATATTATCTGATTGTTTTGGTTCTTAGAGCTTCACGCTAAGTGCTTAAATGGCTACGCCAATTATAACTACACTAATTATAATTTTGCAGACAATTTACTGGGTTCTGTGTGGTGTTTTTCAGGTATTTAGTAGAACTGGGATGCATCAAACCACTCTGCGACCTCCTTACAGTAATGGACTCAAAGATTGTGCAAGTAGCACTGAATGGGCTGGAGAACATCCTGAGGCTTGGAGAACAGGAATCCAAACGCAGTGGCGCTGGCATTAATCCTTACTGCGCTCTTATTGAAGAAGCGTATGGTATGAGCAAAACATCTGTGGAAGTCAGGGGTTAAAGCAATCATCACGAACCCGTTAGAGTTTCAGTAGACCCAATTCTATTAATTTCTTCATCGCTACTTGAAAATACGCTGTTTTTTGATGAAGTCTCCATTTACCAATGTACTCGATCTTTCACATTATCTGTATGTAGATTGGAGACAGTGAAAGGGTAGATGCAGACAGAAAGAATTAAACACATCACACAGTTATGGGGAACTCTGTAGTTCAACTTGTTCTTCCTTGTTTGTGGAGAGTACAGTGTGGGTAAGGGTCTCCATAGAGGTACCTGTTCGTTCTAAAGGCAGGAGAAAATTGTCGTGGAACTTGATCTTCACAACAGACTTTTAAATTACCATGGTCATGTGCTTTCACCAAGCTGTAACTTTCACGTATTTCTTTTCTCTGCAGGCCTGGATAAGATTGAATTCCTGCAGAGCCATGAGAATCAAGAGATTTATCAGAAGGCCTTTGATCTGATTGAGCACTACTTTGGAACAGAGGATGAAGACAGCAGCATTGCTCCACAGGTGGATCTCAACCAGCAACAGTACATCTTCCAGCAGTGTGAGGCTCCCATGGAAGGCTTCCAGCTCTGAGGTGCCCCTGTGCTGTGTGCTCCTCTACCTAGCCAATCCTGTTGTCGAGCCACAAGCCACCCGTGGAGTGATTCTCTCAATGTTTTCCATAACCCTGTTTGCGCTCATTCGCTTGCCTTGTGCACATGCTCTTACGTACGTCTGGAAAACTTTTGGCTCTCCGTGGCAGGATGCCCCCTCCTTGGCAAGGGGTCGCCAGAATCACCCTTCTCCTCTAGATTCTGAACCTCTCCACTGTCATCTTCGTGGAGTTGAGGCACCTTTCTATACTTTGAGATATTCCGTGCTCCTATTACAGGAAAATAATCCCTCCTCTATAGCCCCCACACTCCTGGCATCCAAGATAAGGCTGCCTTTCTCTTGTATCTGCTGCAGTGTGTGCCTGCAGTCCAGGGATACATTCGGACTTTCTGAGAACGGAGCTGAATTCATTCCCCATATGCTTCCCTGGGTGCCTCTTTGGATGGCTTTGAGAGATGTGTTAATCTTCACATGCAATGTATCTACTTTGCTGTATGTGCCAGCTGGGGTTATTGGCATATAGAACATGCTACAAAGAATGGAATAAGTTCTCTATCCCCTGCAACAACAGGCTGCAATGGATGTGTTTGCTGGTTCTTAAGAATACTGAACACATCTGGCCCCATCCCTTCTCAACACTGAGCTCCCAAGCTGGATTGCAGACTGCTGTGGAAATTTGTATACCTTCCCAGTCTTTCCTCTCCATCCACAAAAAAAGAGCCTGTGAATAGGTCACTCTTACCACCTCCCAAAAATGACTTTCCAGACCAGCTTCTAGAATGGAGGGAGAAACTAGCCCCACTTCTGCTTGCCAGCACAGTATGATCCACCTGGGCCTTCCTTAGAAGTCGAGCCCTTTCTGACTTCATGCTCCAGAGTCTGGTCCTTGGTATTATAGCTATGGGTGAAAAATTCCTTTCTGCCTCTTTACATTTTTACACAGCGTGACTTGAACAGATTTATCTTCTGAAAAATTACCTTCTGAATACGTAAATCTTAATTTGTAAAACTTAGCACAAGGAGTGTCAGCTCTCCTTTTCATTTTCACAAGACAAGAGCTTCCTCTCCAGCTCACCTGACAAAATAGAGTCCTCCTGGTCAAGCCCCTTATTTAACAGCTAAAATGACACTACATTCAAAGGATGGTAATATTACACACGGATCCGCCTGGCCCTTTCATTTCATTTTTCCCTTTTGCTGTTTACGGGACTTCAGGTGAATTAGCATGGAACGCATGGTTCCTACAGGTGACATCTGTGAGACGTCGCTGACTGCATGACAGCTGCCATCTGCAGCTGTAGACTGCCCTTCTGCTAGCAGCATGTTCTTGGCTCCGCAACCTGCTTGGATCACAGACATCTGATGCAAAGGCCAGCCACTCCTCACCGAGTTCAGCTGACATTGACACCAAACTCTTCACACAACTGGGGAGATGCCACGTGATTGAAAGTGGCCGTTCCATTTCTGTAAATGCAATGGATTCTCCGGGCCGTCCGCTCCCCCTTGCATCGGGCTATGTTCTTTCAAGCCATTTTGGATGCTTGGAACACACATTTGTCCAGTATAAACATTTCAAAATCGCCACTGACAACTGCAGCATCACATACCTGTGGTAAATGTTAGTGGCAGAACTGTCTGCAAGATTCTCCTTATAATTCCTCTCAGTGACGAGCCACTGCAAAAGCAAAACCAGCCCATTGGATACAGAATAATAAAAATATATAAATCACTTGTCAAACTGCTGAAAGAAGCTAGGCAAAGGCCTGAACATCAGCTCTGTGTGACCATTATTTAAATACAGTCTTCAGTTCTGTTTGTGCTTCAGGATGGAGACTGACCCGTGTGGCCACGGCAGAGGCCACCTGCTGCCTCCCTAGCTAAGCCAGTTGGCCTCCACCTTCCTTCTCCCAGTTATTTTCTCTAGTGCTGCTTTGTGCTGAAGGAACATTTAGTTTACTGCACTTGATCTGTAAATGGACTTTGATTCTTTGTAATTTTAGGGGGTTAAATTTGGTGGTTAATTTAAAAAAGCAAAAAACCCCTCAATGTTGCCTTTACATCACATATAAATAACTGTGTTTCTCTTTTCTTGAAGGGTGATAGAAGCACTGATTAGTAGCAAAATCTTGTTTTAGCTTTTGGATTTTTTTGTGCTGGATTTTTTTACGTGTAAATTTCCAATAACATGTCATTTCTATAAGATTTGTTTAAAATCATGTACCTCTTATTGGATGGTATAAAAATGCTACATATTTTGTAAACAAATCTGAGCAAAGTGTGTGTGCATATATTCTGTATATTCATATATGTATATTCTGTGTATATATACACACGTGTGTATATATACATATATACACACACACGTATATATATGCACACATGCATATGTGTGTATATATATGCATATCTATATATCTATATATCTATATATATATAAGTGTTTTCTCTTCCAGGCTAGTGAAAACAATGTGGTGCATTGGCGTTTCGCTCCCCCACCCCCAAGAAAATAATGACAATTGCCTCTAAATGAGTGAATTAAAAAAGAGTCCATTTAAGCTGAATGGTGTGCCTTCCTCTGTAAGGAGCCTGGCCAGTGTTTGTTACTTTTGCAGTGGATATGTGAATTCAGAGCAGATAAGTATAAATCTTTAAACTTGGTATGTTTGTTTGAAGTGACAGGCTTGGTTGACACAGGTAATATTGTTGTCATATATACTTAGACTGTGTAAGGCATTTGACTGGTACTGCGTAACATTTTGACTGAAAACTAAAACAATACAAAAATCAACATGGCACACATTAAATGGATTAAAATGTGACTAACTCATAGGTCTCAATTTAATTTTAAATGGTGCTTAATTGAGTGTATTTCCATCAGAGTCTTCCAGGAATCAGTTCTTGGCCGTGCTTTACTTAGCCTTATTGATGGGTTGAAAAGAAACAAAATCTACTCATAACAAAGGCTGCAAACTATGTGAGTGCGGAAGGGAGATCAGACTTGCGAATTATAAAAGGAACAGCTCACTGATACAGATTGATCAGAATTATTGGTAAACCAAGGGCAAGTAAACTATTTGCATTTTAATAGAGCCAAATGTGTAGTGTTACGTTACCTACCTAATAAATAACATTCTGGCCACAGGCGAGGGACTCCATTTTGGAGGAGAAGTGCCTCTGAAAGAGTATGAGGATCATTACATGTCATCACCTGAACACTATTTCCCAACACGATTCTGTGGTTAGTGTAATGCTTATAGTTACAGAAAGAAATCTTTAGTAGAAATGGGGAATTTATATTAACTTTATATTCGGTATTAGTGCAACTTTCTTTTACCAGAATGCTCTCAGTGTTGCTTTCAGCAGCTAAAAGAGGTTGCTAAAAAACTGGGAACAGTAATGACTGTTAAAAGGTTGTAAGTTTCATTCAGACGAGAAATGACGCCTTTTTTTAGACTGACATGGGAGTAACAAGGGTTATGTCCCCTGCTAGAAACATTGAAAGCAGAATTCTCTGCTTTCCTGAAGGTTACGATGCTGCTCAAACAGGAACTAACTTGGGAGAACACCTCTAGCTTCCACTTTTTTAAAGGTGGCACTGTGTTTTAAATGGTCTGTGTTTAGGTAGGAAACAGCATGGGCTCAGGTGTGGAAGATAGGCCATGGAGCTGTTGGGGTTCTTGGGTTCTTCTTTTTGCTCTGCCACGCAGTGGGTGGTGCCAGAGAAGGGATCTCATGTATTAACTTCCTCAACATGGAAGTTATTGCACTTGTTTCTGTCTGTTTGTGGAGATCCAACCTGAGCACCTTCCAAAAGCCCTACAAGCTGATAAGGTGAAAAGATTCATGAGAACAAGAATCTCTTGAATTGTTCTTGCGGTGTCAGTTAAACTGGGCATTAGAGAAGGGAAGATATGGGACTACCAGGAATTGGTATCTACCCTTCCTGTCCCCAGACCTGTAATGCCTTTTAAGTGTTGTGTATCTGTTGAGGCGGCAAACAGGAGCTATTATTCTTTCTGTTGGTAAACTCCCAGTGGGACATGGCAGGCAGGGTCACTCTCTTGGATTCAAGAGGATGCAACAGACAATGGGGCAGAAGGTTATTAAAAGCTCAATAACTAAGCCAGGACCAGTGCTTGGGGCTCCTGGAAAGACACCACACACACAAACAATGCTTTGAGGAAACGGCTGCCTGGAGTCTTCAGCCAGTTCTTAAATTTCTGCATTGCTTCCTTGATGCCGAGCAACTGCTGGTGGTCGAAGTCCCTTCACTTAGTCTTAAGGGAAGGAGAGCATTGACCCTGGAAAACCTACATGTTCTTGAACCTGCATCTCTGTAACTATAAACACTGAGACAAGTCCCACCAGCCCCCACCTAAATGTGACAGTGCTCCTGGTGATGCACCTCTGTGCTTCCCTGAGGATTTCCGGAACAGCTGTTTTACCTCTGTGCCAGCTTTAAGTAATTCCATCTTCCAGTATGATTTCTTTGCATCTGGGATCAGCGCAACACATCGTTAGTACCTTCCCATGTCAATTTTAGCCAGTAGACATGAAGGTCTTTCTTCACATGCCTGAGTCTTAGTAGGAAAATGAACAGGACCTTTCTGTGCACTGCTATGGCCATGCTCATAGGGCTCCTGCGTGGTCTTCTAAGGTGTCGTTCAAGTTGTCAGGTTGATCATTGCACTGGGAGGTTTCAGTTGCCTCTGGAACAGGTAGAGCAATACAGCATATGGTATAGGATTGATAATTTGACTTTTTTGAATAAACGTGAATGATGTTACAGACCAAGCTGTAGGGGACAAAGAAAATGAAATGCTGTTTTAAGGGCTTAGTATGTTCCTGTACATCAGACATTGTTGAAAAGCTGCAGGCTAAAGCTATGAGCTAATGAGGTGATCCCAGGTGTATTAAGAAGTTCTGCTATCAGCTAGGCTGGCTGCTTAGGCCAAAAATATGTGTTGGTTTTTTTAACAATTATCTGTGTTTAGAAGTGATTTTTTGGCAGCCGTCACGCTGGGAAAGAGGCAGTCTCTTTCATTGCCCCTTTGAGAAAGATGTATGTCATTTTTCTAGTGCCCAGCTGCTTGCAAAGAAAATTTGCGGTGGTTGGGAGTGAGCTGGAGACAGCACAAAGCCCGATGGGTCAGGGTTTTATTTGCGACTCTGGAGCATGTGTGGAATCTGAAGGAAAACACAGATGCGTGCAGTGATGCAGAGGTTTTATGGGAGATACTGAAATGGTGGAGATACCAGAGTGGTAGAAGGAAAGGATATACGACTTCTACATGGACCTTCTGTCAAACCACTGGACCAGGGTTCAATTTTTGAGTAAACAGCTAAAAGCTAAAGTAAAATGAAAAGCTACTGACCATTGGTGCTCTGGAGCGTTGCTTTTTAAGTGGTATTTTAATTATTTTTATTTGAAATACTTTACCAGATGGATGAGTCCAAATAGTTTTATTTCCAAGACTAGCTGGGGTACCTGCCAGTTCTGTTCACGAGGGTGCACTTGGAGGTGCTTATTGAAAGGGGGATACTTTTGAGAAATAAGTGGTTTTAAGCTCTGCCATCACCAAGCATAAATCAAATCAAGTGTCTCTTCATGGTAACCCAAAATACATCTGAAGTGCACATTCCCCTTTTTAGTCTCATTTAATACATAAATGAGCACAGGCACAGAGTCTGTGAAGATTTTTTGTTTACCACCTTTGTGCTTACTAGTATGTCAAAGAACGAGAGCTGTCATGAAAGTTCTGTTCACATACCTGCAGTGGAATTAAACATGGCTTAGATTCAGTGCTGAGTGGACAAACCTGTGGAAGCTTTCTCTGTTTGACAGTATACTTGCAGTAATTATCTTACAGAGAATCTGGTAACAGGTTGTGGCATCATCTGAAGGTTGTAACTTCTGTGTTGGAATGACTGCACAGCTTGTTTGATTGGTTACATCTCATCAACATGAATGGTGTCCAGAAATACAATCTGCCTCCAACTGTCAGGCAGTTCACAGCCTAAATCTGTCAAACACATTTGCCTCTTCTGTTTGGGGTGCCCCCAGCGGCCAGTTAGCAGGCAGTCCTGGGAAGTGACACAGCTTCCAACAGTCCTCACAGTCCCAATCTATATTTCCTTCCAAACGAACTGAAAGGAGGAGGAAAAGTACTGGTCTCCAGTTGCTGCAGGCGGTTCAGCGTGAACAGCGTGTGGTTCTTCTGGGATGAATGCCAGAAATAGGGCTGTTGGGAGTTGCTCTTTGCAGGTTATTACTGGGTCTGCTGCAGCTAAAACTTGAGGCAGATGAGCTTTAAGTGAGCTAGTATCAGGAAAGCACAGATGACAATTTAAAGAGGGGAATAAATGCAAATGAGGTTTAGAAAAAAGCTCAGCAGCAGAGAGCAGGAACGTCTGATTGATTTGCTCATACTCATGCCTCTAAATAGTGAATCTGATCGCATAGGTTGAAGCTGTTGCTCAGTATTCCTTGGAATTCTTCTGTTCCTTTAGCTTGGACGTTCTCTCATCTCACTACCAGCTCTGGTGTAAAAACGATTAGGTTGTCATCTGCAACACACTGTTTTTCTGGAATGCCATTTCACTGTCACTCCCTCTCCTCTTTTTATCAAAGGCAGGCAGTTCTTCACAAAATGTAATCCTTCACTTGAGACAAATGCAGCCAGAATATATTGGACCTTGAACAGGTAAGCAGACTTTCTAATAACTTATGATCGTTTTGATGTTGTTACTGTAGGTGATGCAATTATTCCTGACTCAAGAACTCCCCTAATAATTATCATCTGTTACACAAAAAGGAATGTAGGGAGTAGTTCAGGTAGCGTGTAACAACAGAGAATACATATAGCACCAATCTTCCTGAAGGGACCTGAAATAGTTGGGTGGATGTGATAGTGGATGACTGCCCAGCAAAAGTATTTTGTTTGTACAAGTGGAAATCTAATGAACTGTCCTTTTGTGTCCCAGTTATCTGAAGTGGCAACTGGCTGGATGGCCAGGCCCAAAGAGTTGTAGTGAATGGATTTAAATGCAATTGGCAACTGGTCACAAGAGGTGTTCCTCAGGACTCAGTATTGAGGCCTGTCATCAATGATCTGAGGGAGGGGATCGAGTGCACCCTCAGGAAGTTTGCAGACAACACCAAGTCGGGTGGGAGTGTTGATCTGCTTGAGGGTAGGATAGCCCTACAGAGGGATCTGGACAGGCTGGATCAATGGACTGAGGCCAATGGGATGAGGTTCAACAAGGCCAAGTGCTGAGTCCTGCACCTGGGTCGCAACACCCCTGTGCAGCACTACAGGCTTGGGGAAGAGTGGCCTGAGTCTTACGGGGAGCAGCTGAGGGAACTGGGGTTGTTTAGTCTGGAGGAGGCTGAAGGGAGACCTTATCACTCTACAACTACCTGAGAGGAGGTTGTAGCAAGGTGGGGGGGGTTGATCTCTTCTCCCAAGTACCAGGGTGAGAGGAAAACAGCCTCAAGTTATACCAGGGGAGGTTTAAATTGGGTATTGGGAAAAATTTCTTCAGAGAAAGGGTTGTGAAGCATTGGAACAGGCTGCCCAGAGAAGTGGTAGAGTCTCCATCCCTGGAGGTACACATGGCACTTGGGGACATGGTTTAGTGGTGGTTTTGGCAGTGTTAGGTTAATGATTGGACTCGGTGATCTTAAGGGTCTTTTCCAACCTAAATGATTCTAAGTAAAAGCATAAGCCTTCATAAAGGGTGCTAGTACCACGAATGCAGATACAGCTCCTGCAGTCTTAGACACAATATTGTGTATAGCACGTGTGGGAAACAACTATTTTGTCTATCCAGTTTACTCCCTTGCGTTGTTCTAATAACAAAGAGAGTTTGGAGGAAAGAGGAGGTGGTTAGGAAAAGAAAATAGGTATTTCTGTTTTTAATGATTACAGGATAATGTATTCATTCTTTCTTGAACATGAGAGAGTACAGAACTAACATACAGGACAGGTGTGACTATATCCTCCTTTCAGTCCTGAAAAGGACTCAGCTTTTCTCCCCCAGTCCTTGGTCTCTTCAATTCCTCCTCTAAGGTTTAGCAGATGTACTCCGAGTAGCTTCCTCTCTCCACTGAGCTTTCTTCTCCAAGTTTATGCTTGTAAGAGATTCATGCCTTTTAACAGCCTACAACATAATGGTAAAGCAAGAGCAGAAAGTTATCGCCTAAAGGACTACAGAGATTAAATTTGAGTCAAGTTTACAAAATATCTGACCTATCCTTACCAAGCCACAATCCTGGCAGCTTTAATACATCAGGAAGAAAGGGTTAAAATAAAACATCCAGAAACTATTTTGGATTAAACTCATTACTTCTCTGGGAATAAATTAAACCCTCCTTAAAGGCATTAGAAGATATAATTTTGTGCTTCTAGTCAGTATTTAATACTAATTTCTGGTCTTCAGAAGTCAGAGGTACCGGAAACAAAAAGTTAAACGTAATAGATTCCAGCTGCTGTGAAAACAAGGGTCGCAAAGCAACTGTCCTCCTCTTTCCAGTGTTTGCATTCATGCTATTCCAGTGTAAGAGGAAAATGTTCTCGGAATTGTCAACGTTTGATCTCTTCTGCTGAAGCCAGGGAAAAGCCTTTCTGCTGTTTTGTTTCAGAGCGCGGCATTCTTTTCATTTTGATAGGGGAATGCTGACAAGTAGAAATTTTGCTTGACACTTTATTGCAATAGTTCAGGGTGCTGGAGTTGAGACTCTGTTACTACTTTTAAGGTTTCTCTAGAAGACTTAGTAGTCTATAGAAACAAAATACAAACTTTGTCATCAGAACTGCTTCCGAGAAAGACAGCATACAAATACGGTTCTGCCCACGTAGATGCTATAAGCTCAGGGTTTTCTGCTTCCAGACATGCTTAAAAGAACGTAGCAGACCGTGTTCTCTTAACACCATGCTTTTTATCAAAAGCAACAGTAAAATGCACAGGTTATATTCACATTCTTTGACTTTAAGACTAATGCTGAAAGGCTTAAGCTTGGCTTCAGTATGCAAAAAAGCACTCTTTGCTCCTTTACAGAAATGCCACAAAGTTAATAGTCCACCAGCTATGTTAAAAAACGCATAAAATTAAGGCATGACTAACCTTTGCTGCACTTGGAATCTTAAACTTTATACTTACTCTATTTATATGATGCAAATTAAATCATAGACCTACGTCTGCCAGATGCTGAACTTCTTCAATACCTTGCCAAATTTTATGCAAGTGAAGGATACTCAGCATCTACAGGAGTTGGGAGCTTTTCTATAAAAAAGTTGTCCAATTTAACAAACAATAGTAATTTGAGAAAAGTTGCTCCATCCACACTAAAGAAAGACTATTTTCTAATGCAGTTAAAGAGTACAGAATGGTTACTGACCATCTCACCACCACTTAAAAAGACTTGTGAGAATTCTCAAGTCTGTTTTGTGGAGAAACACACTTATTTGCTATTTCCATCATATTGATTCTGGAAGTGTTGCAGTGTGTAGAAGCATTTGTACTAGGTCCCCGTGGCCCCAGGAGCATTTACCTGCCTACCAGATCCACAGAACAGAGGGGTCTTTCCTTTCAAACTCTCTCAGTCTGTCAGCAAAATTAAGGAGTTAAAACAGCACAACCGAAAATTAAGTATTGCACTGAGAAATAAAAAACAAAACTTTTTTTTTTTCTCTCTTCTCCTTTTAAAGGAAGCATATGCAGTCTAACAGTGACAACATCCTTTTCTAACTTGGGAATTAATCAGTGAGGGTCACCTCTGGGGACCAGGAGGACTTATTTTCAATTTTTGCTCAGTGATGAAATAAAAATGAAAAACCCCAAAACAAAACAGTACTAACAATCCACAGGAGGAACTGAAGAGTTTATCTGAAGATTGATTTGCACTCACCAGCCAAAAATCTGCTTACCTGCTTCCCTTTAATCACCATGACTATGCATCCCAAAATTGTCAAGGCCATCATTACATAGCTGAACTTCACACGCAGTGTGGTCTTTGCTGCTCTGATTGTTTCAATCCTCAAGAAAAAATAATAAAAGAACACGGACTCATTATCAGAGACCCAAATAAATCATTTGGCTAATTATTTGTTTTCTCCTGGCGTGTTGTCTGTCTAAGCTTGTATAATGCTAACCGTACTCACAAAAAGGTTTTACAAGAATGGGAAAGGCTGATCCACAGCTACCTTGGGAGATTTGTGGTCACAAAGGAGTTCCACGCAAAGCTGGAAACAAACCCAACATTTTTAAGTTTCAGTTATTTAATTGTTAAGAGACAGTACTGCCTTTCTAGACTACTTGACTGCAATGCAAAGGAGGAAGACTGCCATATTTTAATATGTACATTCACTATGGGGAGGACAGGAAAAGGTGAGGGATGCTTTTACTAATGTGATGTTTTTCTTAATGTTAGCTCCTTCTGCGCTCACTACCACCTTCTAGTATCTGCAAAGTCAATGAGTACCCCATCCATACCTGCAATACAACTGCAGTGTATTTAACACTGTAAAACGTACATTTTCCCTCAACAGCAGAAGCATGGAAAAAACCATTTGTCAGCAGGAATAAAATACATAGTGTTTAACAGCTGGATTTTCTTGGGCAGGGGGAAGCCTTATCACAGCGTAGCAATTCTTTCTGCCAGAACTTCAAAACGCCTTCATTTATGGTGGAGTCTGTTTTCCAGCAAGAATGCTTCCTCTGCTCCAGGATTACACATTGGCTGCTGAATGTAATACTCCTCAGAAATAGGACTTGGTAAAAGACCAGTGGTTACCACTTCCCTCCTGCTAGAGTAGTATTAAGGTAATCTGTTTTCCTAAAAAACTAAGGAAGCACAGAGGATTGTAAGCCTTCCAACATCAGCTTTGGACAGAGGACTCCTTTAAATATTCCTCACCCCCCGGCCTCGTTTCAGGGAGCTTATCTAGCCACACCAGTAGGTATACCACTATACCACTCCTTTGGGAAACCTGCTGCCTACTCTACTATTATCTTTTAAAAATCAGAAATCTTCCACAAGAAGAGTATCAGTTAGTTATTAAAGCTTTCCAGCTGTACATGTGATGAGTTAAAACAAAAAGTCATTTATTTTAAGTTGGGTTAAACTCTGAAGATCATTCTACCCAAAGGACATCTCAGTTACAGCAAATTTAGTTTGTATGAGAGACACCGATGCAAGAAGGACCAAGGAAACATAACGCTTCCTTCAGATGTGCTTTCCACAATAACCAAAGACCTATACCCTATATATTTAACTCTCCTTGCAATCTACTCCCTTCTCAAGGAGATCTAGTAGTTTCCCTGATTAAATTTGGCATATTATAAATTTACAGATGACTAGAAAACCATCAACATCATGTGACAAAATAAATGCATCAAACTAGGTAATTATACCCCACAACTAACATAGATAGTGAATTTAATGGAACTGGTAAATTATCACTGTACACAAACATGAGTGATATAAGTGAATATGGAATCTTTTACCACATTTTGACCCTTATACTTGAAGGAAAAAAGATACCAAAGGATCCATGATAGTTCAACATGGTAAATCAAATAGGGGCCAAGAACTGAAGAGAGTTTTGTTGTTGTTTCTGAAGAGAAGGGGAAGAGTGATTTGATCACTGTTTTGAAATATTGATCTGAGTACAAGATTTATGATCACAGGGAACGTGTTCATCTGCCGTGAAACCAATAGTTATATTTTGCTTCCAGGTTACTTGTTTTTGCTAATAATCTGTGATGAACAACTCAGGTGCAGGCTGCAATTAAGCTGAAATGCACAGAAG
Organism: Chionis minor; assembly: GCA_013398295.1. NCBI lineage: Eukaryota > Metazoa > Chordata > Aves > Charadriiformes > Chionidae > Chionis > Chionis minor. The sequence goes on along the minus strand of VZSF01000003.1, from coordinate 5,762 downwards.
TAGGATTTTAAAACTTTATTAGTTAATTTTTGAAGTACCTTGGATGTGTTAGAATATACAACAAGAGGAAAAGGTAGTTATCTGAATGCATTTTGCATTACAAATCAGTTCAGTGGCTGAGATTAACATTTGTTTAATACATGAGTTACTTCTGATCACCACATCTTGCAAGATTACTGAGTTACATCAGAAGCCCTCACAACCCACTCTTAATTCAGCTTAGAGCAGGAAAACAAGCTTTTGTGCTTTTATAATTCTCAATCGTCTTCTCCGCTTTAGCTGAACCATTTGCCTAAATAAAGACAAGAATTCCCTATGCACTTGCAAAAATGGTCAGCTTTTATGAGAAGTTGGTCTGTCCTTTCAATAAACTACTGAAATTACTTCAGTCACTCTCCTAACTCTGTTTTCTTAAAAGCACTCATAACAAGTGTTTGGTATGCAAAAATATATGAACTGACATAACTAAGTTTTAATAATTTACACCTTTATGTATTTCAAATATAATTTTAAGAAAAATTACAATATGTATCCACTGTGATATCCTTGGAAAAAAACTTAGATGCTTGCGGGGATTTTCAATTCCCATACTGTGCATCCAAACAAGCAGAGTAACTTTAGAGGGCAGCTACATAGTTTGCTTATCCAAGTAGCACAAGATTTACTGTATGTTTTTAATTTAAATAAACACATATATTTAAAAGCATTTCCATCATGTTTTAAAAGATAACTATACTACCACCAGGAATGTTTTTTAAACTAATAATTGCCTGCTGTTGTTGTTAAGTTTGATCTTCATTTTAGATAGGCAAACTAGAACATCCGGTTTTATTTTCTACTTTTCACACGGCAAAGTATTAACATTTGGACTCTACCAGCAACAGAGAAATTTTGAATGTATATATGTTTTGTTAGGGAGCCTTTCCACTGTTTGTTAGTTTAAATTCCAAGAGTAAAGAAAGTTGACCCATTCCCTCCAGACATTCATTAACAAATATTTTAAATGAGTTTCAGTTATTATATAGCTGTATCATGAAAGTCGCACACAATGGGAGACTGACATATAAAGAAAAAACAATAGAAAAAGCTCACATTAATATTAGCAAAAAGCTTTTTTGATTGGGAGAGAAGAGTAAAACTTGATTGATTTGTGATGTTTTTCTAATGAAACAACTGATAGATGCTGGTCATCCCTTCAGAAAAAAAAAAAAAGGGATACATTATCTCAGTAATACAGAATTGCTCATGTCATCTCATCTACAAGATGATATACCAAACACAGCAGTGTTAAGATTTTTTTAGCTGTGAAAACCCATTCCATGTAAGAAAAGTCATCCTGGATTTGCATTCAAGTAACTTACTCCTGCGTAGACAGCGTCTCTTTTACAGCTTCAAAACTGGCACTTACGAGACAGTCTCTGGTATATCCTCTGGTTTTTTGAAATGGCCTGCCCACAGCAAAAATCTTTTCTCCCAGTCTGTAGGCTTGTGTCCAGGCACCCTCAAAGGAGACCGACCTAAAAGAAACACAAACACACACAAACAAACAAAAAAACCCACCAAAATCAACAGTCAGAGGAGATGAATTACCATACCTGTAATGAAACCAGTTAGGGCGAGCAATGCAGAGTTTTAAGTATGATTTAAGCTAGAGTTGGTTAGGGAACAAAAAGTGTGTCACAGTCAGATTAACAAACCTGTAAATATGGACTAAACTGAGGCGATGTGAGGGAAGTCAAATCTTGCCCAAGACCTCTATATTTGTAGCTCTAAATTTGTGGAACCTGCTCCAGCGTTTAAGGTTCCTAAGTTGCTGTGATATTATAGAGTTTTTTTAATTACATTTAAATTAGTTTAAAAAATAAATCAAATGGAACTGCTACAGAAAAGCCAATATGCTGCACCGTTGCAACACAAAATGTTAACTTTTCCAGGGAGTGTACGATTTTATCTTACCTGAAGCTATAAACAAACAGATGACCGTAGGCAAAGATTAGACCCTTAATTTTCAGCTCAGTCATTCAAACTCCATATAAAAAAGGTATTGAGAATGTAATTCGGGAAGGCTTCCATACATAACATACCATTAAAAACTAGCAAACAAAGTGCAAAGATAGACACCTTTCCCACCCCCTTTAAAAAAAAAAACAAAAACACACCACCCCCGCACCAAAAATGGGAGGTAACCTGTATGGCTCTGTGCTGCCTCATGGAGTCATGTATTGAGGAATTAGGATGGATAGGCAGTTTGCTGACAACACCACGTTATTCAGAAACATAAAGGAGAGGGCTAAGCGTGAAGAGCTGCAGGGCTTCAGAATCCTGAGTCAATGAGATGGCCAGTGAAACCCCATGTATATAAACAGGAAGCAATTCCAGTTCACATGCAGAAGACAGACTGTAACCTAACCACTATTGCTGAGAAGTAAGTCCTTGGGGTTTCATAGAGTTTTTGGCAAAATGTTCAGTAAGTCAGAAAGGGAAACAGCGTTACCAGCAATGCTTAGGAATTGTATAAAACCATGACTCCAACATTTGACTCCAGCATTTTGAAAAGCATGTGAAACACTGATCCTTCATCTCGGAAACAGTTGAAATAGAATAGGTACAGAGAAAATCGGGAAGGACGACCACAGGTATGGAATGGCCACCATATAAGAAACAGTATCATAGACTGAGACCTTTGGCCTGGAAAAGCTGAAGCTCTCTTCAGCACAACAGAGGCACCAGAATCTTAAGTGATATTGGGAGCGTGAGTTATAATGAACAGGTCCCATTTTGGAAGGAGTACTGAATAAAGAAACATCAGATCGAAAATAGCCGCAGCCGTTTCAAAAACAAATGCAAGACTGTACTTGTTTTCTCACAGCATGGTTCAGCTGAGGAATTCCTTCCCAGAGGATGCGAATGCTAAAAATACATCCATCTTCAAGAGACTGGGCAAGTTTATGAAAGAAAAATGCAGTGAGGACCGTGAAAAGCAAAGATGCCACCTCTGGGACAGCACTCTAGGCGAGAAACACTACGTTTGCTCCATTTCTGTACTCTTCCTTAGATCCTTGCTATTAGTCACCATTCCTATTAGTCCTCACATAAAAGGGGGACACATTTATGTCCCCCTCACAAAAAGGGACCTCCTTTACCAGCCACTCCTGGAAACATGATACTGTTAAGGAGACCTTTGGTCTTACCCAGTACAGCTGCATGACGTTTGTAACACAGAAATACGCAAAATGCTTCGCACCTGTACGTTCCTTGTTCCCGTCTTTGCCTACTGATGTGAGATACATGTTACACAGGTGGTGTGGTTTAGGCTGGGCTGGCCAATAAACAAACAGCAGATGCTCTCTTTAACCTGTCACCCCTCAGAGAAGGGAAATGCTCTCATTCACTGTCCTATATACAGTGAAAAAAAACCCCCAACATTTCATGGCCTGAGCTTTCCCTGAACAACTCCATAGTTAAATGTGAACCCAGACAACAATTCAGACTGACTCTTTCCTGCAGGACGTGTTCAATTTTGTGAACAGCTGGAGCTGGCTGTACTGTGAAAATCTGCAAAAGTATTTTAGCTTGCATGATGTTCCTAAACACGGACAGCTTACATTGGGGTTGAACAGTTAGTTCTACAGCACAGCTGAAGAGCCTGAACATGCATCAGATAAGATACTAGCAGCCTGCTACACAGTGAAAGATGTGTTACTGTTACAAGATAAGATATTAAGCCCTGGCTTTGTTCAAAATCAAGATCTTATGGCTATATTTAATGCTCAGTTATTCAGTCTAAAGATCAGAATTCTCTCCCACAATATCAGGGATATTAGCGTCTCTGTCAGCCAAATCCTCATTCATTCACTCATGACTGCAACCTGGACATGTAAATATTTCATGGCATGAAATACAGCATGGTCTTTATAAGAAACTTACCTCTTGGCTGAAGTTGACTTTCTTCCTGGGATTTAATGCAAAGCCTTCTGCTCATCTTCAGATCCACTTCTTTAGTCATCCTCTGAACCGAGGGAATATTTCTTCCCAGCAATTTAACAGCTTTACCTGCAAGAGAAAGCAGAGGAAGCAAAAGGGCCAAATCTAACTTGGAACAGTAGAAAGTGAGAATGCTACGTTTTAAATTGAAGTTTATGTTATTGTTTTTTTTTTTTAAAACAAGAGAGAAAGAAAAACAATAGGTACAAATTTAATATTATGCAAGAAACACCAGGTTTAGGTTGTAACAGAGCGTATCAAAGAAATTAAAGCTTGTCTATAAGCTACGACTTGAGCTCACCCACTAACCTTATTTAGAAAAATGGGAATGCAAGAATGCAACCTACAAGCAATTTCTAAGACAATGCTCATCACAAATTCAAGAAACTTATCTATTCATATGCTTCAGATATACTTTGGGCAGTGCTATTTCAAGGACTGCACACCAGCATTCTACCAAACTTGTCACCTCTCAAAAGGAAGTCACAGACTTGAGAGAGTCAAAAAAAAAAAAGTCAAAAAAAAGTAGTCTTGCAGTATATAGACAATTATATAATTTGTATACTTTCTAATACACTACTTTGTAGTGTACTACAAATACTACGCTTTGTAGCACATTAGAAAAGGACAGGACACCTTATATATGAAAACATACATTCAGGAAAGAGCTTCTAATTCGTTAATTAGTATAATGAAAAAATTCCGGGGGGGGGGGG
>VZSF01000002.1:0-12270 GCA_013398295.1 Chionis minor | reverse complement strand
CTCCTACTCGTCATTCTCAAAAGTACTCTTACATTTAAGATTCCTCTTGCTTTAACTTTTGTTTTCCTACCTAAACTATATATTGTTGTTTAAGTTTAAACTCATGGCCGTCAAAATTTCTAAACATAGCATCGTTTCTCAATAATTCTAAAGACGTAGGAACTCCTATTAAACAGGAAGTATATATCCATCTTACAGAACTTCTGGCTGGTCTGAAAAACGAAGATGTGTTACTCACTTCCTGGGCTACAAGTTCCTAGAGATTTTGATTCCTATGCCATGTTGGAAATGTAATTTGTGATTTAAATATATTCACTAGAAGCATTAACAAGCTCAGTACTATCTTCCATTCCATACCAATTCTTTTTATCTCTTCTGAATTTCTGATTTATGTTGGTTATCCCAATTATTCCTCCAATGATTATCAAAATACAGTAAAGAATGTTTCCTTGTATACAATCTAAATGTATAAATGGTTCAGCAGCATTCCAAGTGCAATTCATCAATTGCATTTCCAAGTTAATCTTAATGGTCCTTTAGGTGTCAATGTCCACAGTCCAGAGGGTGTCTTCTTTATTTTGGTGCAGTGAATCCAAGAGTACACTCCCTCCAGTTTCACAGTGGTGTTCATTGTTAACAGTACTTGAAAGGGTCCCTTCCACTCTTCTGCCAGGGGATAGTCTCTCCACATCCATAGGCAGACTTCATCTCCAGGATGAAAGGAGTGTATTGGCAATTCAAGAGGTACAGGTGCCCTTAGAAGTACATATCTTTGTGGAGAACTCAATGCCTTACTTAAAGACAAAAGATAATCAGTCAGCACTTTTTTTCCTGCTATGTGCATCTGTTGAGACCTTCCTGTTAAATTAACATTGTACGATTTACCGTACAGGATCTCAAATGGACTTATTTTTTCTCTAACTGTTGGGGTCACCCCAATTCTTAACAGAGCAAGTGGTAAAGCTTCTACACATTTCAACTTTGCTTCCTGTCGTAATTTAGAAATCTATCTTTTCACTGTTTGATTCCTTCTCTCCACCTGTCCACTAGATTGTGGTCTTCAAGAGGTACGTAAATCCCATTTAATTCCTAATGTCTTACTCATATCCTTGATAACTTCAGCTACAAAATGTGGACTTAATCACCAGTTTATTCATAATCTCTGGGGTTACTATACATTGTCCATGTGAAGTGATCTACCACCCTTGGTTATCCTTCTCGTACTGCAACAGTCGAGCCATTTTATCCTCCTTTTCCCAATATTTTGGGGATTCTAATTGTATTCCTCTTGATGGAATTAAAACAAAAATTGTATTATTCTGTGCCACCCATTTTGCAGCTTCATCTGTGTTATGGTTTGAGAAAACCCATTTATTGTCGCTTGGACAATTATTCTCTCACCCGATGACCCCTCCCCACCCAGGAAGGGGAATCAGGAAGAAAACAAGAAAACCCAGGGGCTGAAAGATAAACAGATTTAATAGGATAGAACTGGATAATTAACAGTACTAACACNGTCGAGCCATTTTATCCTCCTTTTCCCAATATTTTGGGGATTCTAATTGTATTCCTCTTGATGGAATTAAAACAAAAATTGTATTATTCTGTGCCACCCATTTTGCAGCTTCATCTGTGTTATGGTTTGAGAAAACCCATTTATTGTCGCTTGGACAATTATTCTCTCACCCGATGACCCCTCCCCACCCAGGAAGGGGAATCAGGAAGAAAACAAGAAAACCCAGGGGCTGAAAGATAAACAGATTTAATAGGATAGAACTGGATAATTAACAGTACTAACACAAAGGAACCCATATTGATCCCGATACCCAAGTATACTGTACAAAGATTATACTCAGCCAACTATATCATCCAGAAACTGTGCACTCCCAGCAGTGGACAGTAAATGTCGGACACTGCGAGCACTACAGCTTCAGGGAGAAGGGAAGGCCTCAGAGATCCGGCTCTGGGGCAAGAAGTCCTTCGGATCGCCACCATCAAGGGAGAGCCATCAAGGGGGAGCCATCAAGGGTGGAGCGTGAGCAAGGGGGAAAAAAAAACTCCACCTTGCAGCAGACTTTCTAATTTATATTGAATGTGACATTCATGGTATGAAACAATCCTGTTGGCCAGCTTGGGGCAAGTGCCCAATTCTCGCTCCTCCTCATCCCTGCACCTGGTGAGCTTGAAAACACTGAGACCTTGAAACCCACACACCATGGCTGGCTGTACAGCAAATATCTTCACTAATTCAGATACTAGTCTTACACAAAATACAGCTTTCCCAAGCATTAGGAAAGAAATTAGTCCTGTGTCGTTCACACCATGACAGCCCCATATTTTATAGGTGTTCCACTAGCAGACAGAAGTCCATGTTCCTTCCCTATTGCACAATGGGTGTGGATGACCCCAAAAGCATACTTGGAATCTGTACAAATATTGACCCCTTTTTCCTATGCCAATCCTAAAGCCCTTGTCAAGGCTATTATTTCTGCCTTTTGTGCAGATGTATTTGGAGGTAATGCTTTGACTTCCTGATCCCCAGATAAGATTGCCACAGCACAGCCAGTTCTTCTTTCTCCCTTCACAACAAAGCTGCTGCCATCAACGAATAACTCTTTGTCAGAATTTTAAAGGAGAAAATCCTTCAGATCTGGTCTGCTGGTATACACCACTTCAATAATTTGTAAACAGTCATGGTTAGAATCTCTTTCTATTTCACTGGGCATCAGGATAGCAGCATTCAGTGTGGTGCTCACTTTTAGAGCTACATCATCTTGTTCCCTCAGCTGGGCTCGGTATTGCAACGGCTGACTAGGAGCTAAACAGTTATGTCCTTTTTGCTCTGATATGGTGTGAGCACTGCGTGAGGGACATGAACTTTTTGTCCCAGAGTCCATTTTTCTTGGATGATGGGGACAGTTGCAGCAACTGCCCTTAAACAGCCAGGCCATCCTGATCTTACTTGATCCAACCTTTTAGGAAAGTAAGTGACTGGTCACCTCCAACCCCCGCAAAGTTTTGTTAGGACTCCCATAGCCACATGTCCTCTTTCATGGACAAATAGTTCAAAAAGCTTAGTTAAACTGGGGAGTCCTAATGCTGGGGCAGCCATCAACATCTGTTTGATGTCATCAGAACTTTTTTGGCACTCTGCACTCCATTCCAAGACTTCTTCAGGGCCCTTAGTCACCCCATTCAATGGTTTTGCCAATAAACCGTAATTTGGGACCCAAAGGCAACACCATCTGTCCATTCCTAGAAATCCTCTTAATTCTCTTTTTGATTGAGGGGGAGCCACCCTACAGATGTCTTCTTTTCTGTCAGTTCCCACTTTACGTTGTCCCTGGGATATTTCAAACACAATATAAATTACAGTTGGTTTTGCAATGTAAAATGTTACCAACGTATTGAAGGATGGTTACCTGATCTTCTTTGTTCGGCCATTGTTCCAGCTCCTTCATCAGAATTGTTCTGAAGGTGGCTGTAGCGGACAGGCATTTTGCCTTAAATGTCATTTGGTACAAAATGGTACAAAAGGTGCGAGCTTTGCTAACTCAGGCATGTGGCAGGTGTTACAACCACAAGAGGAAGCAAGATACTGATTTCTAGCCCTGCAGAGGTAGAACTGACTACAGGCAGTAACGGCACTTTTTCCGCCCTTGCATTCCATGGGTTTGGTGCCTGCAAACAGCTAACTTCACGTGTGCAAGAGGACTTAAGTCGTCGACCTTGGGGATGGTATCGTCTGATGCGACCATGAAATCATTGTATGCAACCCCAAAATCGTCCCCCTGGGACCACCCAGGCTACACTGAGCCTGCACAGAACCAGACCACAACTACTCTTACCTAACATTACACGCACCATACATAGGCATGACGTTTCTTGGAACCAGGTGCAGACTTTGGGACTTGAACTGTTTAAAAATGGTACCACCAGAAGCCTGGGTGGGACCCCCATCACCAAGATACCCAGAGCGAAGAGGACCAATAGGACACCGCTGGATCCATGGGTGCTGCTATCTCTTTCTCTTCTCTCTCTTCCTCTTGCTGTACCTTTCTCTCTCCCTCTCCTCTCTTTCTTCCTAGAAATGCATGGCAGGGGACTGACTTTTCCAATATATGTTATCCTGTTAAGTCATTGTTAGTGAGTTATTTTATCTACCCACATGCCTTGTATCATGTCCAGTTAAACAGTTGTCATTGAGTTGCTGTATTAATAAATTGTAAAATTGCTTGGCTGGTGTCGTTTCACCTTAATTCTGTCCAAGGGGATCACAAACTTGGTTGTTAGTCCCAAGGGGAGGGGATGGCTCCTTTTGGGTCGTGACAGTGGTTGGGCTATTTTTAAACCCCTGTGGTAGCACAGTCCAGTAAAACTGAGTTTTTATTCCAGTTGAGAACTCCTCCCATTCAAAAGCAAAAATCTTCTGGCTCTGTGTGACAGAAGACATCCAGGCCCTGCAACACATCCTCATGCCTGCTGCTTCTGCACAGTGTGCAGATGCTCTTGAGAAAATGCATCGTCTGGGCCTCCTGGCTGTATCAGGAATCGTGTGGTGAGCAGGACTAGTGCAGTGATCGTCCCTCTGTGCCTGTCACTCGCGAGACCCCACCTCAAATACTGTGTTCAGTTTTGGGCCGCTCATTCCAGGAAAGACATTGAGGGGCTGGAGCATGTCCAGAGAAGGCCACTGCAGCTGGTGAGAGGTCTGGAGCACAAGTCTCCTGAGGAGCGGATGAGGAAACTGGGGTTGTTCAGCCTGGAGAAGAGGAGGCTGAGGGGAGACCTTCTTGTTCTCTGCAACTGCCCGAGAGGAGGGTGTAGCTAGGGGTGTTGGTCTCTTCTCCCAAAGAACAAGCAACAGGACAAGAGGAGGGAGCCTTGAGTTGTGCCAGGGCAGGGTTAGATTACATATTAGGAAAAAGTTCTTCTCTGAGAGGGTTGTCAAGCATTGGCACAAATTGCCCAGTGAAGTGGTGGAATTGCTGTCCCTGGAGGTATTTAAAAGATGGGTAGACGTGGTGCTGAGGGACTTGGTTTAGCGGTAAACTTGGCAGTGCTAGATTAACGCTTGGACTTGATCTTAAAGGTCCCTTCCGACCTAGGTGATTCTATGATTCTATGTACTGAGACCCCTCCACCCTACTGCCAGGTCCCAGATGGGCCGGAGTCTCCTTCAGCACCCTGGGGGCAGGCAGGGGAGAGGGGCCTGAAGTACAGCCCTTGGGGGCTCTGTGTTTGAGGTCGGGGAAGGAGGATGCAGCTCCAGACTCTGAGCTGCATGCTGGAGCAGGGCATGGGAGGCACAGCTGCACAGCCCTCTGCACAGGCACGTGGGGCAGCCTTCTTCCAGCCCAACCCCAGGGCTGACCCTTGGATCCCTCAGCTTTTTTTTATCCTAAGCATGGGGCAGATGGGATGGAGTGCCCTGTTCGTCAGGTTTGGGTCATCTGTCCCATCTACTCCTCCCCGCAGACATGAGCCCTCTGCGCTTTTCCGCTTCCCACCCTCCAACGGGGCAGATAACCAAGTTGGCTGGCCTTGGTTGTCATAGCAATAAGATTAAGCAAGAGCCTCTCTCTCTCTCTTGTTCTGTCCGTACCATTCCTTGGTATTCACTGTAGACGTCAGGCATTATCACTCTGGAAGCAGACACTGCCTAGAAAATATGCCATTAATTTCAGAGAGTTCAGTTAGTTAGAAGGGGCTTAACTGAAAAGCCCCATGGGGGTGCCTGTATTGCCTTCCATGATCGTAAAGTTCCCCACCCCAGCCCTGCCCGTCGCTGTTCTGTCACAATGGCCAGAGGATGCTGGTCTTGCCCCCAGGCCTGGCATGGCCACTCTGACCTTCCTGGCCAGCCACTGCAAGATGGTGATGAGCAGGAGGCCAGGACGGCTGCTGGCAGACTCTGCCACGACCGTTCCCGCAGCACTGTGGAGCAGCACAAGGCACGTGCCATGGCCTCACCCAAGGCGCTCAGACCTGGACCCTCCCCACTTCCACCAGCGGCTGGAGTTGGGTGTGCAGCAGAAGAGGAAGGTGGCTCCAGAGCGCTTGTAGGTGCTGCTGCAGCCAGAGTGCACGGCTGGGCGAGCACAGAGGTGCTGACACTCCCAGCCGGGGCAGCACCTCGGGGCAGAGCCCCTTGGTGAGACACCACCTCCAGGGCCTGTCCTGAGAGTGCGCTCTCTGCTCTTTCAGCCCTGACACCTTCAACCACCTTTTCCATCGGGATCCCGCTCCCCACCGCGTCCCCAGGGCTGACATCTGCCAGCCACAGTCTCTGGCCAGGCAGCGGGAGGTGCTCAATCACCCCCACCTTCGCCACATCAGGCGGCTGGAAGGCAGCATCTGCGGCGGCTTTGTGCAGCCCCTTTTCCTGGTGGAGACGCAGAAGACCAAGTCCCAGCAAGTAGACACTGCCAGGGCCCCTTGCCCCCCGGCCCCGGCAGGCAACGCCTGCGACGCAGGGACCCTGCCCCAGCCAAGGGGCCTCCTCTTGCCAGGAGGAAGGGTCCAGGTGGGGCAAGCAAGAAGGGCCTGGGGAAAGCCCCAGTGGCGCCAGCCGAGGGGCTGCTTCACTCATCCGCTCTTCCCTTTCCCTGGGCAGGCTCGTTGGTGGGAGTGGCAGGGAGCTGACAGCCTGGCAGGGCCTGCCGGAAGCCCGGCCCGCAGGCTGAAGCCCCGCTGCCAAGACATGTGGCCGCGCTGGGGAAGCAGTCCCACAGGGGACCCGGCCCCTTTTCTCCCAGGTACTGGTCCCCGCCTGCTCTCGCCCCTGCTGGTGCCCTTGGTGCCCGGGTGCCATCCCAGGGGGTGAATCTGGTGGGGCTGGCTGCGCCCTTGGCTGGTTCGGGGCTGGCAAAGGCCCTTCCCGTCCTGCCTGGCCTCTCCCTTTAACCCCCTCCCATCGCCACGGCATCCTTGGACACTCCAGGGGGTTTGCAGCATCTCACCCCGGCACTGTCCACAGCACCGTGGTCACCCCTGACAGACAGTGCCAGGAGAGGAGCCCTGTGCTGGGACATGGCCTGCACCCCCTCCCTTGCCTGCAGAGCCCCGCATGCACTGGTGGGGAGGTGAACGCAGGCCCGAGGGAGGCTGGGCAGGCCCGGCAGCTCCATCACTGACTTGGCTTCCTCCTTGCTCATGGGTTTGCTCTTGCTTGTGTTTCCCCAGAGCTGCGCCCTGAGGCTGTGCGCCTCTTCCCCCCTGCCCCCAACTGCCAGAAGATCTCTGTCAGTGACCATCCCTGGGCAGAGCAATGGAGAGTGGGGCAGAAAGGCTGACGATGAGAAGGGAGTTGAGGGCCTGCTGCTGTTTTCTTTCCCTTCCGTGCCTCTCTTTAGCAGAAAACGATTGGGAGCTTGAAGAGCTTTTCCCCTCATTTTCCTGATGCTTGGGCTCTATTCTTCTGAAGAAATCTGAGGTGGTGCATATTCTTTGTGATGCATGCTACCTAGAGCTTTGAAAATAAACCTGGTTTGCAGAATGAAAAGGCTCTCCATGCACTGCAGAGGTGTCTCTCTGAGTTACCTGATGGCCCCTCAGCTGGCTCTCATGGAGTGAAGTACCGACAGGAAGCAGCAGTGAGTGACAGGGAGTCTGTGAGGGTCCCTGGACTGTGCAGCTTCTGGTTCTCACTGGCAACTCAGGGACAGACTGCCCTTCCCGGGGGCAGCCTTCCCCGTGGAGAGCTGCATGCCCACCCTGTGCCTCGCTGAAGGTGATGTAGGCTTTTTTTGCTAACTCACAGCCAGCTGTAGGATGCGGGTGCCTTCTGTGATGGGTCTGAGAAGCTTGTGCAACCACTGCTACCTGAGCAAGCTGAGGAACTCCTTTAAGATCTTCATAACCCCCATTTTTAAAAAGGGAAAAAAAAAGAAAACCTGGAAACTACAGGCTGGTCAGTCTCACTTCTGTCTCTGGCAAGATCATGGAGCAGATCTTCCTGGAAATTCTGCTAAGGTACATGGAAAATAAGTAGGTGATGTGTGGCAGCCAACACGGCTTCATGAAAGGCAAATTGTGCCTGACAAATTTGGTGGCCTACAACGGCATTACAGTGTTGATGGATAAGGGGAGAGCAAAAGATGTCATCTACCTGGACTTGTACCAGGTCTACCCAACGCCTCTGACCCATGCCCCAGCCCTTCGTGCCTTTTCCCAGTGCCTCCTTTCCCTCTCTCTGCTACCATCTGTTCAGCATCATGAAGGTACCGATGAAGAACACACTTGTGCTGCTGCAGGTATGGCCCCGCTCCATGGAGCTGGACCCCCCCACACTACCCCAGCAGGCTGTTGCAGGCACCGCAGGGATGGGGTGGGATGGGGTGGCAACCCTGCTCGGGGGGGCTCAGTGGGCCGGGAGCTTGGCTCGCCCTCTCCATCCACCCCTGCGAGGCCACAGGCTGGGAGAAGCCCTTCTGGGCTGCTCATGCCCTGTTCAACTGGAGCATCCCTGATCGGGGGGACATGTGCCCCTTGGAGCCCAGGGTGCATGTGCCGCAGGGATGCTTGGCAGGAGCAGCTGGTCCTGCCTGGAGCCTGAGCTGGTGCTTCCAGGCTGGAGCCACAGGAGCGGAGCCCTGCCCGTGGAGCAGCGCCCAGCTGAAATGTCCCCTGCGCAGGGTAAGGAGCTGGTGGGTGCCGAAGCAGGCACGGGGCTGGGGTCTGTGCCTGGGGCCCCGCAGGGCAGGGAGCAGGGCCGCTCAGCCTCACCTCTGTGCTCCCGCAGATCCGCAAGACCTTGCCGCTGCCGAAGCTCCCCAAGCTGCTCAAGTGGAGGATCCCGCATCTGCAGGCGTTGGCCTGTCGCTGCCGGTGGGTGCTGGTGGGGAAGGAGCTGCCCAGGTTCCAGCCAGCTCCTGCTGGGGATGTGCCCAGGGGCCCCATTGCCCCACAGTTCTTCCCAGGTGGACAGAGGGGGCAGGGGTGCTGACACCCCCGTCCCACGGCTCCGCTCAGCTGGCCAGGGCAGGACCAATGCTGGCCTTTCAGCTTAGGCTGTGCCACCTTGCCACAGAGGCTGCCGAGGCAGCTGCCAAAAGTGCGTATTTGGGGCAGGAGGAAGAACACGGAGGTCAAAGTGGAAACAGCGGAGGAGATGGAGGTGGACAGTGAGGAGGAGGAGGCGATGGAGATTGACCCACCAGCAGCGGGACAGGCATGTGCTCCTTATGCACTGCCTGCAGTGAGGGAGGGTTGCTTGCCACCGGGCTGGGGCTGTGGTGGGGGGTCCCTGCTGCAGGGACACAGCATCTGGTCGCCTTGTCCTGGCATCCCATCGTGCTGCCCTGAGCACCCATCCACTTTGGGAAGGGAGCGATTTCTTCAGGCAAGCCAAGCCAAGCCTAAGCCTAAACCTAAGCCCAACTGGGGCTCAGTGCTGGTGATGGCAGAGTCCCACTCTCTCCAGCATGTACCAGGGCTGTGGCACATTGATTGACCATCAGGGCGAATCCCGACCCGAAGCAGCTACTGCTGTGCAGCTGGCTCGGGAATTTCTAGCTCTGCTGGGTGAGGCTATGCTGCTTGCTTTTCTTCCAGGGCCTAGAGATTGGGAGACTGGTGGCAAGGTAGCAGCCCTTACAAGACAAAAAGTTGTATATAGTTGTAAATAGTTGGTTTTGTTTAAATAAAGAGTTTGTTTTGTGTTTTTCAGCCCCAAGCGCTCGTTGCGTTTGCTTGGGCACTGGCAGCGTTTGCAGAGTTGTGGTTTCCACTTGCTCTGGGTTCCTGGGGCTGGAGGTGGCTGGGGGTGCTGGTACAGCCATCCTGGGGACAGGAGGTCCCTGTGCACAGAGGGGGTCCCGCTTGCGGAGGTGACGGCACTGGGCACCAGTGGGGTTTATGGGCTGCTGGAGAGCAGTGTCCCCAAGAGCAGCGGTGTCCCTAGCAAAGCCTGAGCTGTGGCATGAGCCAGTCCTGCCACGATGCCATCCATCCAAACAGGCAGGAATCCTTCTGCTCCCCGTGCTGCCAGAGGGAAAGAGACGGGACTCGTAGGGCTGCAGCCAGGGCCAGGTCCCGGAGCCACAAGATGCTGGAGGTGTGGGACCCACACATGCCCAGGGCTCCACTTGCTGTCCATCCCACGTGGCTCCAGCCTGTACTGTGGCCAGTGCCCATGGCCAAAGCCAAGCACTCCTTCCCTGGCAGCAGCCCCAGCCCCTGATCCCCATTGGGGGTGACCTGCAGAGTGGGCAGTGCAGCCTGCGGGGGGGCTTTCAGGAGAGGGTGCTGGCCAAGGAGTGCCGTGGAGCCCGTGGGTGCAGGGTCCCTCGATGCAGGGGGCTGGGTGTGGGGAGTCACGGGTGCTGGCAGAGTGCCAAGGGGATGCGACACTGTGAGGTGTGGGCGCATAGGTGTGGGGAGCGCTGCCGGCCATGGGGCACAGGCAGCAGTAGCAGCAGGATGTAACTGGCTGGAGGATCGCACTCAAAGTGTTACGGTCAGCAGCTGGATGTCCAAGTGGCAAGCAGGGATGAGTGGTGTTCCTCAGGGGTTGGTACTGGGATTGGTACTATTTAATGTCTTGGTTGGCAACACGGATGTTGGCATTGAGGCCTGGGCAGCCTGTGCCAATGCTTGAAGAAATGAAGAAATTTTTCCTAATATCCAATCTAAACCTCCCCTGGTGCAACTTGAGGCCATTTCCTCTTGTCCTATCGCTTGTTCCTTGGGAGAAGAGACTGACCTCCCCCACTGGCTACACCCTCCTTTCAGGTAGCTGTAGACACCATGAAGGTCTCCCTTCAGCCTCCTCTTCTCCAGGAGGAACAACCCCAGTTCCCTCAGCCGCTCCTTAGGAGACTTGTGCTCCAGACCCCTCACCAGCTCCGTTCCCCTTTTCTGGACACGCTCCAGCACCTCAAGGTCTTTCTTGGAGTGAGGGGCCAAAACTGAACGCAGTATTCCATGATGCCATGACACAGCCATGATCACCTGCAGCTGGCTGTCTCCTGCAGCCGTCATCTTTGCAGGCTGATTGTCTGGCAGTTTCCTCCAAATCTGCTAACTCTTGGGAATGATATAGACCAAACTGCCAAGCCCAGAGGTATAAAACCATCAGTTTACCCCAAAAGATCAAGCAGATCCAACAGTGGGTGCTTGTTGGATCAAGCAGATCCAACGGTGGCTGGACCACTGAAGCTTTCGCACTTCCTGGTGGGATACAGGAAGGGTGAGCACTCCCACTCTCAGCCAGGCAACCGTGTTGCACGTTGGTGTACAAGAGTTATAAATCATGAGCTGTGAGTTACAAATCACAGAACTTGAGAGTGAGAAACCTCATCACTTAAGTGATGAATTAGTGAAGTTATGTGTTAGACTAGTCTGTGCAACGGGGATTGCGCCCTTGTTAGCTGTGTTCCTTTGCCCGCTTTCCTAATGAGCTCATAAAATGATGTTTAATTCACAGAGTATGAGGTTATGTAAATCAGAGCGTTCCACAAGGTCCGTGACAGTGCCAGCAGCAACACTGCACCTCCATGTACTCCAGTGGCGTTGCGTCTCCACACAGGAGACACACCAGGCTGACATGCTTGCGCCGTTCCGTCCAGTTACTTCATTGTCCTGCCTTGAGGTAAAACAGAACCAATTTTCTGCTCGGTAACTTTGCAGCTAGGCCTCTTCTAACTAACTGAACTCTGACAGTGACAGCACATTGTGCAGAAAACTGCTCTCTCAGAGTGATGAGACCCATGCTTATAGCTGATGCCGAGGCATGGGATGCAGAGAGGCTCCTGCTTATCCTTACTGCCATAACAGTGAAGACGAGCCAACTTGGTTATTTGCCCTGCTGGAGGGTGAGAAGCGGAAAAGCGCAGAGGGGTCTCAGCCGTGGGGAGGAGGAGACAGGACAGGTGACCCAAAACTGACCAAACAGGGTGTTCCATCCCATCTGCCTCATGCTCAGGATAAAAGCTGAGGGACCAAAGGGCCAGGGCTCTTCCTTCAATGGCCAGTGTCGAGGAGGACTCCGTCTGTCTGCCTTTGATCCCGATCCAAATCCAGATCCGGAATCCAGTTTCCGCCCGTCGCCAAGTCCACTGCGGCACCTCCCCAGTGCCTTCCAGTGACCTGGGTCCCCGCCGCGCCGGCCTCCCGCTCCCGCCCAGGCGCCGCTCTTCTTCCCGGAAGCGCCGGGCGGAGCGTTTCGGAGCGGCGCACCCGGAGGCGGCGGTGGCGGCGTCTCTCTGGGTTTAGCACCTCCGCGATGGCGGCTGCGCCTCTGCGCGTGTGAGTGCAGCGGGACGGGGC